>JAJHUR010136551.1:0-13881 GCA_027495735.1 Lutjanus campechanus
AGAGTCTGTGGTTTGTGTTCAGCTTTAACTGTCTCACTGTGAAAAAAAGATATCAGCCTCAGTATCTGGCAGTGTTGAAAGAAAATTTGCATCATTTACTTAAGTCAAAGTAGCAATACCACAGTGAAGGAATATGTTCTTACAAGTAAAAGTCACACATTCAAAATTTAAATGAACTCTGGCTTAAAGCTACTACAAGGAGTTTTTAAGTAGTTATAAAACAGTGTCAATTTATTGCTGATGCCTCTGATGCCTACCTACACAAGTTAACAAGACCATCCGTGAGCAGATCTGGTATTCTGGTATGTAAAGTTATTCTTAATACCTTTGAGTGGGTCAGATTTTCTGTGAAATCAGATGTCTGTGTTAACATTTTTCCAGGCAGAGTTACAGTGAGTAGTATATTAGCCAGTTAAAAATAAGCAGGGGGAGATTTTTATTAATATACTTTTATTTTTTTTATTTTTTTTTGTGGTTATTGAAGTGGAAACACTACTGCTTTTGTCCACAGGGGGCTCCAAAACCAACAAAATATGAAAATTCCTACTAGTACCTTTAAGTGAAAGTACAAAAGTAGAATCAAAATACAAAAAGAATCAAAATACACTGAAATAACCAAAAGTAAAACTGCTAATTTTGCAGTGGGATCCATTTATTTCAGAATAATACATTAGATTATTGTATTATAATTATTGATGCATTTATGTGTTTATCACTTAAATGTTGTGCCCCCCTGAAACAATTAAGCCTTAACCTATAATAACACATTGAAATGTATTTGTTGATCACATTTTGTTTTATTAATCTGAAACTGGAAAATAACTGTCAAGTGAAGTTATCTTATGTAGTTAAATGTAGTGTGAGTTCAGTATTTGCCCCTGAATTGTAGTGGAGTACAGAAAAATAAAAATACTCAAGTACAAGTACTTAGTACTTGAGTAAATGTGCTTAGTTACTGTTGTTTGGTCTTGGGTACTTGGGCACCAAGCAGCCACACTGGTCTGGCTTCCTCTTTGTGGTCAAGCACATTTAAGTTTGTCTTAAGACTTGCATAAAGTCACCATAGTTTCTGCACTAATAGGTTACACGCCAATTCACTTATTTGATCATTCCTCGCTCCCGGCGTGATCTGGAAATCATCCACCATCATTAAAGATGTTCCCTTGCTCTTATTTCTGCTTTGAGGATTGACGAGTGAGGAGGGCTGAGGCTTTAGCAAAGACACACCAAACCATCCCACGGAAAGTCTTTTATCTGTCTGTCACTGCCCTTTATTGGAAATGTGCTGCAGCTAATCACGCTGCTTTGAAGCCACATCACCACAACACTGCATTTTAAACCAGCATGTGCAGACAAATAACAGAACTAAATCAGGTGTATTATTACTCACAGTATTGCTTTTTCATGTTGTCTGCCTCGCCATCTGGTTACAATAAGTAGATCTGTGGATCCAATATTCACTTTAATTTAGCTGCACTTGTCATTCTAAATGGCTGATGGTGTTTATTTACAATTATGGTAAATGGCAGGAGGGAAGACAATGCCTGTTCACACTGCAGCGGATGTCTGCTTTCATTTAAATTGGCTAGTCATCTGAAAAAGACATCAGTAATTATATGTAAAATAGATGAAAACACACGCTTGTATTTGCCTCTGAATTGTAAATGGAAACACTCAAGTTATGTACAAGTAGCTCAAAATTGAGCTCAAGTACAGTCACAATCCTCATCTAGTCACAATAAGTGGATCTGCGGATCCTTTATCAAGTTTAATTTATTCAATTGGCTAAATGAAAAGGAGCAATACAATGTTTGTTTGTGTCTCACTTCACTTGCAATAAAAACAGCTACTTTAGGCTGTTTATATGGTGTGACTATACAGCTAGTAATGTGTGTAACCATCTTGGAATAATGCACAAATACTCCCATGTCAAAATAAAGGGAGGTGTTCCAGTTCTTCTCATTCTGCCGACATTGTCTAAATGCAGCCCATACGGAAAAATAAATAGAAAAAAAAAAAACTTTTCCATTGTCTCCAGTAGTAAGTACAAATTATGTAAGTTTCATATGATGCAAATATGCTATGGATCTTGTATATGGTTTGACACAATACACTCATATATACTACCAACAAGTTTCAGATAAACATTTAGTAAAAATGGATCTATAGACTATCTTTTCCACATGGGACAATAAGACACAAGTGATGGAAACGAGGATGAAGTTATCAGGCATGTCTCCACAGAAATGGTGTAAGGTTAAAGTTGTCCGACACTAACAGGTGTAAGAACAGTACCAGAGCAGTGAGGCAGACACCAGTCAAGCACAGTCTGTTCATGCCCACACAGTCCTGAGAAGAGGTCTAATCAGAGCAAACAACTGTGTGGGTGAAACAACCATGTGAAGGGCCTTTAAGAGTGATGATGTAAGACATTCATTATGCCTGCACATATCATTTAATGTCACTCAGTGGCTCAGTGGTCATAATATACGCTGGAGTTAATTTTCCAAATTGAGTCATTAGAGACTGATGTAATATTTAAAGGGACAGTTCAACCCAAAAATCAAAAGTAAATATTTTTTTTCTCTTACCTGTAGTGCTATTTATCTATCTAGATTGTTTTGGTGTGAGTCGTCAAATTTTGGAAATAGCGACCTTAGAGATGTCTGCCTTCTCTCAAATATAATGGAACTAGATGGAACCCAGCTTGTGGTGCTCAAAGCCCCCAAAAATCCATTTCAAAAACTCAACAGCAATGTCTCTTTCCAGAGATCATGACCCGCATACTCAAGGTAATCCACAGACCTCCACAGTCTCAAATCTGTCTCTAACTGTAGCTGGATAAATGGCACTACAGGTAAGAGGGAAATATGTATTTTTGATTTTGGCTAACTCTGTTTATTCATTCATTCAAAATGGTATTGTGTTTAACATAACAACCGATTAGCCTAGAAAAGCGCTCTGAGCTCTTTGCTGGACTGAAACCTGGTATGAATCAAGCAGCGTTTGAGTGTTCTTATAAAGTCCAGGAAATTTAGTGTATGGCTCAAGACTGAGTGATGAGACACTGTCTACTGTTGGACACGCCGTTTTCATCGAAGACATGATGCTTTGTATTCTTTATGAGCAGTTAACTCGTGCGGGATGTTAATAACCACATCTGTGGGGATAGACTCTATAAAGCCCATTAGGATGACTGGCCTGCATGTAAAATAACATCATAAAATCTGATTTAAAGGGTATTACAGCTGCCATTGAACAGTAAAACAAACCCAGACGTGTAAATATTACATCACTTTCACCCCGACGTGTTTCTTTTCTGTTTTCTTTCCTCGAGACACAGTCAGGCAGCGTTCTCCGTTTCCATAAACAAACCACTTCCAGTAATATTTTATTTAGCATCAAAAGACTTGTTTCATAGTTGAGTTACCTTATCATCTGGGCGATATGTTTTTCCAAAAGCTCGCCTCTGATGCCTGGACCATGGAAATATAAAAGAAGAGATGAACTGAGTATGCATAGCAAATCGTCTGAAAAAATATTTATTGCACAGTAAAATATAAAAGAGAAATGAAATGAAAAAAAAAAAGGTCAAAGCAGCCTTTAGTGTCTATATGACACTTCTATCTGAATAAAATCTTTTCAGCTCTTTTGAAATACATGGCTAGTTTTTACATGGATTATAATGGCATGAGACAAAATAGTTTCTTTCTGTGGCTGGGGTGAAATAAAGACACATACCCTGCAGCCTCACCCCTGGACCCTTTGGAGGCACGTAAGCTGCTTTAAACGTGGTGACAGTCTCCATTTTAGACTGATCATCCAGCGTGAGAATCCCTCTGTGACCACGTCTCCGGGTTTGTGCCCTCGTCTCCTCTGTGTCAATAGCTGCAACAGCCCTCTGGGTAAATGTACATACAGGGTTTAGATGAAAAAAATGCAAATACATTACAATGTAAAGCAAAGCAATAAATGCTACCTTTCTAAAACCCACAATGTTTGATTGTCGGCTTCAATTAAAGATAAAGATAAAAAATCCATAGCAACAATTTTAATGAAGAAAAATAAATATTAGGTGGTTGCAACAGTTGTACAGCAGATTTTTTGCTTTTCTTTGTATAATATGCTTGCAAACTGAGTATCTTTTGAAGAGGACACCATGGGCTTTGAGAACTTGTGATGGACTCTTTAAGCCCTATTCAGAATATCTGTGGTTTTGTTATTGTGTGTATTAGCACCCACTGAGACATAAGGTTGAATACCTTTTATAAGATTTAATAGTATGACAGTCACTCTTCTTATAATTAAGTTTTTAAAGGGATAGTTCATCTAAAAATGACAATTCAGTCATTATCTACTCACCCTCATGCCAACTGATGGTCGGGTTTAGTTTTTTAGGGTCAAAATAATACTTATCTGGCATAATCCAAGTGTCCTGAAGCCCCAACATGTGGTTCAACTGCGTGTGCACACCGTCACATCACGCACACCCAGTTCAGACAGTGTGCACATGGACATGAACGTGGCGTGTTGGTGCTTGGATTACACCAGACCAGCAGTATGGAGGCATTTTATGCTCTTTTGTTGTTGTTGTTGTTGTTGTTTTATTATGTTTGAAAACTGGTCACCATTCATTTTGATTGTTGGGAAATTCTGTGTCACTATTTTCTTGTGAAACGCCAGTGGTTTGCGAACTAAAGAACTAAACCTGACTTTCAGTTGGCATGAGGGTGAGTAGATAATGACTGAATTTTCATTTTTGGGTGAACTTGCTTGTAATGCAGCAAGCACAAAGAGCTCAGCTATGAGCTATTATGACAAACAAAATGCCAACAAATGAATGAAAGTGGGCCCACAATCACTGTATGAAGGACACTTAGCATTTAACTAAAACACACTACAAACTACACTTGTAACTCCTCTCAGATAGACAAAACAACATTTATATAATTTTTTGGTCTGTTGTGAGGATGAACACACACACACACACACACCAGTGATGGTGAAGGCTGGTTATTGGTATGCCACTGAGCAGTATGTGATCTGAACTAAAAAGTACTGGGTCACTATTTTTGGTTACAGCTACAGAAATACATCTGACTACTTAACTTTGACTGTGGCAACAGACATTTTTTCATAACAGCCATATTAATATGAAACAGCAGGGTAAACACAAGTGTTACCAATAATACTAATTAAGGTTTCCTTCCATTTAGTGTAGCAGAGCCTTTCCAGTGAGCCAACATGCACAAAAGCATCATGACGTGACTGGAACTAAACCTTAATTAGTATCATTGGTACCTCAGTGTTTACCCTGCTATTTCATGCCAAAATAGCTACTATGAAAAACACCTTCCACAGAGCCGTTCGACTTGTTTAACACAGGTGTAACTAATAAGATTAATTAGCAACACTGTTCTATTTTCTACCATAAAAAATAATTAATTTGGCTCTTGGTTCGTTTGCTCCAAACTTCAACGTTATACATTCATGTCACATTTTTACTGTTTGCAGTTTGACATGCAGTCTGGAGTTAACCTACGCTCTGCTGCTAACTACCATTAGCGAGGCTAACTAGTTTACACTAACTTCACTCACCTCTTCTACCCAGTTGTGTAGCATACACCCTCCAACTTTATTCTCCACAGTGGCGGGCTGTTCGGTCATTGTAGCATTAGGACGACTGCTGAACTTTTCTAAAATGGGCCGAATTGGAAACACATAAGTTACTGAAAACTCTGTATGAGCCCCGTCCTCTGAATGAACGAATACCTCCTAGCAACGGGATTCAGTTGACGGAAGTATCGCCATGGCAACGGCACTACTTTTTCCGGACAAAATTAAAGCAAACACTTGCGGTATAAATGATGGTAATAAAAAATATTGTAGAAAGAAAGAAAGAAAGAAAGAAAGAAAAATCCAGTCCAATTTGTAAATTCATATTTAAATATGAAACCAAACAAGAAATTAAAGTTAGTGGGAAAGAAAGCACTTATTGATGTTTGCAACAGTTTCAGACATTTCTTAAGGTGCAAAGTCTAGGTATTTTATATGACTCCTCTCAAAACAAAGTATTCTTCTTGTGGGCAAGTGTGCTTTTATGCATATTTTCAATTTCAGTATGACATGAAAATGATAAAATGATAAGATGGCGTATTGATAAAGTGCAATGGAAAAAAAAACCCTTGGCAATAAATAAATAAGTAATGACGTACATGAAACGTGATGAAATGCTGTTCTCCTTTGTTTTATTGCTTTTGCGCTTTCTTGTATGTTTTGGTTTGTTAATTTTGTGTATGTTACTTGTTGTTCTGCATTTAATGTAACACACACTGAGTTTACCTCTATTGATATGTGCATGATAAGGAAAATTGCCTTGTCTTTGCTTTTGAAACATTGTTTCTCTTGATTATTCTAAATAGGTACATCAGTTAGGTCTTCTGGCTTTTCATCAATATGATTCTGTCCAATCAATTTTTTTTTTCTCCGATTTTGTAAAGCTTTGTAAAGTAACTGGCTGCATGTTGAATACCAGCCACAATTATAAAAGAGGTAAAAGTTTTTTTCTGATATGAAGGTGAAGAGATGAATAATCTTCCTCACATTCTTTCAGGTGAGCACAGAAGCACATCCTCTTGTCTCCAGGAGACAGCTGAGGGTGAAGGCATCGTCCCCTGAGGTGCAATTAAAGTGAGCAGAGATGACAGTCCTTTCATTTGATCACCTGGTAAAATGTCCTTACATCCATCCACTGATTGATCCATCTAATCATCACCCATTGTTACAGCCGTCCTGCTGAGTCGGGGTTGTGGTGGCAACTGGAGGAACATCACAAGTCAGATATTTTTCCCTTCCCATGTTCCTCCATCACATAAAGCACAGCTTCTGTACCATTTATAGATGGCGCTGGTCCTCTTCCACTGAGTCTAGAACCGTCATGTTTCTGCAGTAGAACAGACAAACCAAACACTGGCTATAGATCAGTAGTTCTCAAACTGTGGGGCTTGACCAATTAACAGAGTATAGAGCCACTGCAGGTGGGGGTGGATGACCAAGGGAAAAATATGAGCAAAACTAAGTTGAATGAATATGATATGTAGCGAAAATAAATAATCAAGAGCTTGCTGATGCTATTGTCCTGAAAAATGCAACTTTAATCCTTTTTTCTTGCCCTATTATTGTTAATGATTGATTTACAAAAAACATGTGTGTGTTAAGTGTTAACTTTTTTCGCTTCTAAAGTGGGGCGTGCCAGAAAAGTTTGAGAACTACTCACGGTTATTATAGTTAACTAAAACTAAACTAAGGTGCCTGGGTGTAAAAAAAAACATTTTAGGTGACTGAAATAAAAAAACCCAAATAAAAACAAAAGAACAAAGAAAAAACTGAAACAGTGTTGTGTAATTTACTAAAATACAAATATTCACAAATGACTTTAGCTGTAGTTCTTGATGTTGTTTTATTGTTTTGTAATACCTGTTGTGAATTTCTCAAATTTTGACAAATACCCTCCATGGAATAATAAAAAGAAACTGAAACTAACTCTGAAACTAATAAAAACTAAACCAAAACTGAAGATTTTACACAACTAAACTGAGACGAACAAACCCACTCTGAAAACTATAAGGAACTAAACTGATTGGGGAAAAAAAATTAAAAACGAAATAAGAATGAGAAATAATGAAAATACAAAACTCTAATAAGTTTTCTCAAGATATGCCCTTTTGCATTTTTCGCATGTTTTGGGACATTTCTCCTACACGCCCAGAAGGGAGGGTGAGGTGAGTTGGTTACAATCTGAAATCTCACCACTAGGTGCCACTAACTCCTACACACCGGTCCTTTAAATGCAAAGCTATGCTAAAATCTAATTAATAAATGTGGTATAGAGGTTTTAGGAAGTGCACATCTGAGTCAAAAACAGTGTTTAGATCTTAATGCTTAGCTTTTAAAATTATAAAAGCCAATTGCAAGATTATAACATGTAAATTTAATTTAATCTGAAAAAACAAAGATTTTCTGGCATTCTTCTAATCTACTCAGTTGCACTGGATTTTTTTTTCTGTTTTCATTTCACCTACAATCTGCAGTGTCCGTCTACAGCAGAGCCTTACTCCACGTTTTCAGAGTGTGTGCTGCAGCTCACTTTTTATACCCTGAAGGTGAGTGTAATTTGCTGCCAAACCAAGGAACAGCATTATCATTTGGGAGAAAAAAACTCAATTTGAGAATTCATTGATTTGCTCAGTAACCTTGTTGAATCACTTGTTCATTGAGAAGCGCATAGCATTTATTCATATCGGTGCAAACCCGGCTAAATTTAAACACTCTCGCTTGTTACCGTGGATATGAGACACAGAACAAACCACGGAGTCTGTTGCCGAGAAACGGCAGAGGAGTTTTCACTGTCAGACAGCCAGAGTGTCTGGAACAGTCTACCGCCTCAGCATGAAGCACAGTCAGAAATCTAATTAATGTTTTATGGACGCTAGACTGTCAAACTGTGCCTCGTCATGCCACGCAAACTAATCTGTGTCCACCCATTATTTTACAGTGATGTGTGATTATGTTGGCTGTAAATACCACACGTACTGTAGAGAGTGCTGCAAACAAAAGCACAATGTGATGTTGATGTTTCGTCACAGGAGGGATGAGATCATCACAAAGAGTACATACCTTTACAGAAGAATCAAACATTCAGCATGGACACAATAAGCAAAAGAAAAATGAAAGAACAAAAGAGCAACATGCCACAAACATACATAAATAAAAAAAGAGGCTAAATGCCTACAATAGAACAATATGCAGTAATTCATACTGCCATTCAAGAGCTGTGTTTTTATCAACAAGAGTCTATGACCATGCTAGCAGCTCTGTGTGGCTTAACTAAAGATCGGGTTTGCATGTTGGTGCCTTAGGAGACTTGGATTACACTAGACAAGTAGTATGGAGGCATTTTATGCGTTTAAAAACTTGTCACCATTCAGTTTAATTGTTTGGGAGATTCTGCATCACTTTTTTCTTATGAAACTCTGGTGTTTTTTTTCAAACTAAAAAACTCAACCCGACTTTCCGTTTGCATGACAGTGAGGAAATGGTGACTGAATTTGAATTTTTGGGTGAACTATCCCTTTAAAGTAATGCCGCAAGCACAAAGAGGTCAGCTATTATGACAAACAAAACGGCAAAAAAAAAAAAATTTTTTTTTAAAAATGAACAGAAGTGGGCCCACAATAACTGTATGAAAGACACCATTTAACTAAAACACACCACAAACTACAGTACTGTCCAACTTACTGCAGTACTGTCCAACCTTCTATTTTTAGACATGTTTGACTTGTTATGTTGTTTGTACGCACAAAATACCTTGTAATGTGTTATTGTCAAGTACAAAAAAAAAGGTTTTCCAACTTGTTGTACTGGAACGCGTGTGTCATGTCATTCCCAGCTCCGACTTCTGACCTCTGAGGTAAATGAAACATGCCATGAGGGAGATACATCAGCATGCTTATACGCTCACAATGACAATGCGAACATGCTGATGTTTACATGTAATGTTCACCATTTTAGTTTAACGTGGCTAATTATCACTATGCACAAAGTAGAGCTAAGGTTGATGGGAATGTCATTAGTTTTGTATTGTGTTAATATCTATTTCACATGCTCTTGAACAATAGAACAGAGAACATAAAGAACATCCTTAGTGAGAAATTAGTTGTGCAGGATTTTTTTTTAAAGAGAAATGAAATGAATGAATGAAATAAACCATTTGTTCCTCACTTTTGCAGATAAAAATGTGTGCAGCAAGGATTCCATCTCTTAGAATAAGCAGCTGATTAAGAAAGTAGGTGTTCAGGCGCATGTTGTATCAACATATACTCTGAGTAAATCTGTATATTTCTGGACCAAAAGTATTTTAAGATTTATTCCCAAAGCAGAAGTGTATAAGGAGCTTGTCAAGTAAAGCTAAAGCTCAAACCCCTGAAACGTGGAGCAACATCCCCCCACAGAGCATTAGCACTGTGGCTTATGTGTGGTCACTGAGGCGAGTGAGAGCTGGAGGGATCAGATTCTCCAAATCCCGTCCATGTAGTTCTTTAGCCCATCCTTCCGTTGAAAAGCACGGTGGTGGGAGAACTTCTTCACAGGGTTTTCACTCTCTCCGTCTCTCCCAACCTACACTCAGAGCGCGGATGTTGCTATTTTTGTACAACATCGTGATTACATGTTGACCAACCATCTCCATGACTACCAGCAGCTCTGCAGATGTATTGATGAGATATGAATGTGTCAGACTGTTTCTCTCTCTTTCTTCTCAGCTGGAAACCCTGCATTTGTGTCTTCCAGCCCACTCTGGAGATGTGACTCTCTCTGGGAATTATATGTTTTAGCCAAATCACTCTGAGATGTAGCACCAGATCCAAGATCAGCTTTCATCTCGCTGCTTTCATCTTCCCCTGCAGTCACATCCTGACCCTCAGACCAACTCTGACACCCTCTGCCATTATGAGTACGAGCCTCGAATAGCTAAAAGCACCGTTTGGCTTTCATCTTTCTCCGAGGTGTGTCTGGACTTGTGTTGTGCACCATCATTATCATCTTCAGGCTACAGATAGACAAAACATGGTCACAGGTCCACAGTGAATTCTTGGGATTCCAGTTTCAGCACAACCGTGAGACGACCCTCCGACTGATCCAAGGGCAATATGGAGGAGGAAACAGCAGGGCTGTAATAGTTTCCCTTTATGCAGTCGGAGAAAATCCTCTGTGTCCAGTTTCACTAAGTAACATTTTTTATATTAAAGTCTGTGTGAAGGAAAAAGAGATTTTTGCTAAAATATAGTTAGATAAGATAGTTGCTAAAAATGTGAAGACTGTTAGACTGATAAACTGTTGTTCAAGATTTCTGTGTTCAGGACTTTTTAGGCGGACCTGAAACATCACTCGGCGACATGCCAGAGCCATGGTCCCCCAACACTATGGATGCTTTTAATTCAGTAAATTAATCTCCTCATCAACTCCACTTGCTTCCTCTCCTCGCGTCTTAGCTCCACCCAGCGAGGATATGAGAGAGAGATGTGAGGAAGAGACGCAATTGTGAAATGAAAAATCCTTGGTTCCTAAAAAAGTGTGTGACAGTGATCCCACAGTAATAATCTCTAAATCATCACTGCACCAGATGTCTCCTTTTCATCCTGTCCCCACCTGTCTGTGTCATTATTCAGAACATGCTACGATGTGCAGTCTAATAATGCTAACAATGCTTATAATCTTTATGAGCTCTTTGTGACACCAAAGGAAAATCTCTATTACCCAGAACGTGATTTCCCTGCGTGTGTGCTGATGATGCAGGATGACAATCGCCGAATCGACTATCCATCAACAACCAACATCACTCCTATTGATAAAAGACTTCCACGTAGGATACACCGGTGTATCCTCGCTCTGAGCTCCTCCAGAGCTCCTGGGTGTACATTATCCCATATATTGCTAACATTGTTCAAACACAGAAAAAACATAATTTATTCAAGGTAACAATGCCTGCTAGCTGTTGTTAGCAAGTTGCTTGTTTATTTGTTTATTTGTCAATTGGATCCCCATTAGTTGGTGCCAAGGCAGCAACTACTCTTCCTGGGGTCCATGTACAAAAATATTCACATTACAAAATTAAAAACAAGATACAATACAATACAACAACAACAAAAAAATACACAAGATCACCCAACCATCGCCCACCCCTACCCTCTACCTCACCCTCCAGATTCCCTCCCACCACCTCTAAAAGTTTAAAAGTTAAAGGCTAACTTCGGTTTTTTGACACCTGGACCTTATTGTTAGGATTAAATACGCTCGTAGACTCACCCAGACAATTTTGGTGGAGCTCGGAGCCGTTTTCGAGCAATTTAGATCCATCCGATGGCGTTTTTTCTCATGCCATAGTAGCGGACGGGGCCAGAAATCGAAGCCCCTAAATTAGATATTATCTGCTGCGAAACTCGCTCATTTCACCTACATTTTATAAATGAATGGCCAGTGTTATCACCATGTCAGCTCAACTTCGTTGTTATGGTCATCCGTAGCCCGTAGCCTAGCGCCGGCTCTACTCAGCTGCGCTGCTGCGGCGCACGTCTATGACGTCACCAAAACGTACCCATCCTTGTAAAGCCCCGGATGACCATAACAACGAAGTCGAGCTGACATGGTGATAACACTGGCCATTCATTTATAAAATGTAGGTGAAATGAGCGAGTTTCGCAGCAGATAATATCTAATTTAGGGGCTTCGATTTCTGGCCCCGTCCGCTACTATGGCATGAGAAAAAACGCCGTCGGATGGATCTAAATTGCTCGAAAACGGCTCCGAGCTCCACCAAAATTGTCTGGGTGAGTCTACGAGCGTATTTAATCCTAACAATAAGGTCCAGGTGTCAAAAAACCGAAGTTAGCCTTTAAAGCCAGCAATGCCAACGATACAACATTAAAATTGAGCTGTTACAGTCATATCAGAGTTGATCTCATTCACTCAGAGCAGCCCATTTTTTAAGACACTTTTTAAAATTTACTCTGTTAGAGATTTTTTTTTAGCGCAACAGGTAGTGAGTTCCAATGAGTGGAAGCTCTGTAAAAAACTGTTTTCTGGATTGCACTGGTTTTAGGTGTTGGAACTACTATGTGACGTTGTGTTGCTTGTCTTGTAGTATGAGTGTGTCTGTCATTGATATACAAAATCTTAGCATAAAATTCTCTAGCTTGAAACAAAACATTCCTAAAAAATATAAGAAGATTGCACATTAATCTATCCTTCACTTGCTCGAGGGTTAGACCTTTCATTGAGAGAGAAAGGGATGGCTCTTTTTTCAATTCATAGTTCGATCCAAAAATGATACATTTCGTTTTTATTACATTCAGAACTAGTTTGTTATTTTCTACCCAATTTGATATGCATTCAAGCTCTCTCTGTAAGATTTCATTAAGCTCACTCAGGCTATTAGAGGATTTATATAATGTGCAATTGTCAGCAAACATCGTCATAGTTGATTCTTCTAACACCCAAGGCAAATCATTCGTGAAAATGGAGAAGAGGAGAGGCCTCTTCTCCTTGTTGATTACTTCCTGACAGAAAACGCAAAGTACAAAAATACAAAGTCCTGAAGTGGACTAAAAAGTACAATTTTCCCTCTGAAATGTAATAAAGACAAAGGATGAAGTCTCAAAATAGTCAAAATGGTCAAATCAAAATGGAAATATTCAGATTAAGTATTTAGATACAATGGAGTAACTAGTTACAAAGTTATTTTCCACCTCTGCCTTGGAAGCAGAACTCTCTCGTTGTTTATTTGAGAACATCCAGTAAATTTTAACCAGAACTTCCTGCTCCTGTCCTTCGTGCATGTTGCGGTACAGACATCCTTAACCTGCCTGTGAGCGAACGAAAACTGAGATCTGAATCGGTCAGACCTCAGAGCTGGCTGGCAGGACGCAGCGTGTTGGAATTACAACGACATAATTCAATTTGTGCCTGTTAATACATTCACCGCTGTTAGATCTGTGTCCTGTATTTACCTAGCTGGAATAACACTTGAGCTTGCGCCGTGTGGCCCGCCGCTCGGGATCATAATAAAAAGAAGCGCCGCTGTGCTGAAGGTGGCTGGTGTTATGTACGTCTTCCCTCAGCACACGGTCAGGTCTTTTTACACCCCCACCTTCAAAACTGGAGCAGAGGCCTCGTGTTTTGGTTGGCGCCCCTCAGTGTAGTCAGCTGGTCAGCACATCTTGGCCTCTTGCTTTTACAGATCCATTTTTTCTTCCTCTTCTGTTTGACGAAGTGTAGCGCTGTCTGTGGCACACTAACACCTTCAGCTGGCGGCTGCTCCCTTACACC
>JAJHUR010136553.1:0-18625 GCA_027495735.1 Lutjanus campechanus
CTTGTAGTGAAATAAAAAGATACCTGCTTTAATCTGCAGTTTAAATCTTTCTCCAAAGGAAATTCCCACTGATCTGACCAAAAAATTGCATATAAATGCAGCAATTTACACCAACAATACAATAATTATTGCATCAAAACCACTCTGATCTGTTTGTTCGCCTGTAGTTGAGGAGGAGAACCCGGAGTTCTGGAGGTCACAGGCCAAGAAGACTTTGCAGTCAGCGTTGGACAGGAAGCTCAACACCAATGTTGCCAAGAACATCCTGTTTTTCCTTGGAGATGGTAAGTTACACAACATTAGACATGCAGACAAAGAGAATCAGGAATTTGTGTCTCTGTTTTCATAATTTTGGGCCTGGGCCCTGTCTGTTTCAAAGATCTGAAGTGCAAAAAAACTATATGTCAAAGAAAATATGGCTACACTCTGGTCCTTACAGCACAGACACACACACACAAATATGTAAATGCCTATAGTTTCATATCTATACATAATCCAGGAAAGTAACCTGCTGCAATTTAGCTGTGCCAACTACACGTCACCCATGAGTGCTCTCACAGATTCGTCAAATTGTCAAGTCGAGTCAATTTTATGCATAGCCTTTAGGCAAAAAACACAATTTTGTCTCAGATGGCTTTACAATCTGTAAAATATATAACACCCACTATCCTCAGACCCTCAACTGAATATAAATGTGAACAGCCGTGTGGCCAGTGAGACAGCTGTAACTTCATGCATTAAGAGTTTTGTAAAGTTTAGTTTTCTTCCTCAAGTCTGATACAGATGTGTAAGTACATGTCAGTGACATGCAGCAACTGTATATTTGATCAAAACTGAGTTAAGATGTGAAACTGACTTTCTGGCAACTCTTACAATATAAAAAGTTATTATTCTGCACATAAATGTATAATATTTGTAAGAACCGCATGTAAAATTTGCCATAACTACAAAGCAGAGCAAAAAACCAGGTCTAACTTAAGCAACTGCTCTCTGGCTGTGTAGTTACTGTACTCTAACTCTGTCTTGGTGCTCATGCCACAATAACAGTGCTTTTCCTTTGTTATCTCTGGACTGTCACACAAAGACAGTCAACTACAGGTGAAGCTAATAAAAGTGAGCTAGCCTTACCTAAATCTAAAACTCAAAACTCAAACTGATTTTTTCTCTAAATTAGTTAGTTGACAGATATTAATTTCAATGAATCAAAATCTTGATAATTCAGTCACCTTGCTTGCTACATTGGGGAGGATGAAGAATAAAAACCCAAATCAAAACTTCTGCTTAAGTTAGCTGTAGCTTTGTAGGGTAGCAGTGCCATTTTGACTTTTCACCATTAAAATGTCTAAAAACGCTATACATATCTTATATATTTTGTTAAGTTGAATACTTTATCCTAAATGTTTCCAACAACATTAAAATACAGATAAATCCATAATTCATTCAAGATAACAGTGCATTTCCTGCTAACTGTTGCTATCTAGTGACTAGTTGCTATAATTTCCAGGAATTATTATGGATGTTATTATGTTGTTCCATGTTTTTTTTTTTTTTTATTATATTCTATTTTTCATAAAGATTAACACAAACAGAAGCAGCATTAAAGTTTGAGCTCATGTTGTCCAACAATTTTATTCATGCTCATCTTTGTGTGTGTGTGTGTGTGTGTTGTGCAGACCTACAGTGTGGACTTCCAGATCGCTGACAGTGCAGCCACAGCCACAGCATATCTGTGTGGAGTGAAAACCAACCTGAACACCATCGGAGTCAGTGCAGCAGCTCGCAACGGAGTCTGCAAGACTCAGAAGGGCAACGAGGTCACATCCATCCTGAAGTGGGCCAAAGCTGCTGGTAAGCCCACCACATTAGCCTATAATGTAAAAAAACAAAACAAAACAGTGCTTAAACAAGATAATAAAACAATATAGTATTACCATATGTTATTATTGGTTTATTATTTTCTAATATAAATTATTCTATATAAATTCAATTCTACAAATTCGGTCACTAAATTAAGTCAAACTCAAGAAAAAAACAGAAGATACCACAGGGTCATTGTAGAAACACTTCCTGCCCTTTCCTGTTCTTAGATAAACACTAGCTAACTGGCAAGATAATCCACATCAATTAGATATAGGTACATCTGATAGCTAATGCTGGCTACCATCATTAGCTAGCTAAGTAGATAGCTAACATCAATCATTAACTTTTGCCAACATTAGCTCATTTAAAGATAGAATATGTAGGATTTGTCCCTTTCTGTTTGTAAACACACAGATTAGTTGATTATCGAGTCTCATTCCTCATCAAATACCAACATTTTGGGTTGGTAAGGTGTCTTAACACACAGCTAAATAGACTACTGAGAAAATAAGAAGTTACAGGTAAAAGGCATGGCCACTGTGGATGTAGGCACCACCACCACACACTACTGGTGGGTGATGACTGAAAGGGATTATTTTTGTAGGAGTCTGTGAATTGTTTTTTGGACAAATTCTCCACAGTTTGCCTTCATGATGTGTCTATAACATTTTGAAACCATCTTAAAAATGTGGTTTTCTTTTCAGTCTAGCACCCCACTGACCAGGGTTCCAAAATGGGCAGGTGTTACCTGTGATGGTGACAATTTTCTGCAAATGTTAACAGACTGATACAAACAAACTGCTGCACAGAAAATACTGAGGGGATAATAATGCAGCATGTCTTCAAACGGTGCTGTGATTGAGGCAACAAATGGGATTTTGTGACTCTTTGTCAGGGAGCAGGCGGATACCTGACACAGCTCTGCCGTGTCACACTTTACTTCTGGCTCCAGACAAAAGAATATCCCTCAGGTCTTATACAGCCTCAGCAAAACCCGATTTTACAGCTGAGCACTCTGCTGTGAGCCACAGTGCCGCATCAGAGCGGGAATTACAGGGGCCACCGGGGAGCCGGGGGCATCAGCAGCCTGCGGCTGCAGGTTATACTGCAGGGTAATGAGCTGCACAGGGAAACAACTTGATGCTTATCATGTTCCTGTGTTATCAACAGCCATAAATATCTCATCACACACACACACACACATAGACACACACATGCACAGTGCCATGGCCCTGACCCCTGCACAGCACTGGACACACTCAGGTGTGTGAATGTGACTGTTTTTGACACAGTTTAAGAACGTTAATTTTAGTCTTTGATGTCATAAAAACACATTTTTATAAGTGATCCTTACAGCAAAGTCCTCAAATTGTTGCTGCTTTGTTTAAGAACAAATGTAAGAGAAATATAAGAAAATTAATGCATGAGGCCCATTGTGTCTTGGTGGTTGTTTACACTTGTATTTATTGTTGTCTACTTGTGATCCAATTGCTCAGGACACAAGACACATTTAAGACCAGCGTTAAAGAAGGTCTCTATGAATAAAAGGATGCATAAACATCAAGAATTTTTATTCATATGGTGCATCCACAAAGAAATGCAATCTCAGTTTGAATATCTACCCAGTAATGTTATATAATCACAACTTTAAGTGGAAAGTGTTGGAACAAACAGACAAAGAATATACTGTACATGTGTCAGTCTGTATAGTATGGAGAAAGGCTCTAACTTTGAAGCTGTTTAAAGCCACTACGTTTAGATTTTTTATTTGATTATTACATCTTTCAAATGATCCATTTATAGACCAAAGTAAAAAACAGGTTTAATAAAGTACACTTAATTAATACACTTCCATGAGCACATCATTACTGCACAGTAAAGATGTGCTCAGTGACAGTGATATACTGAAGATATACTGAAATACAATTAAGTCTACCTAACTGTACTATTTTGAGACACCATTAAGGTGCACTTAATTATACTTAAGTACATTTTTTATACTAATACTGGACTTTTAAAAATGTACTTATTTTCTACCTTCACTATATTTGAATCCACTTTTCACATAACTGTTAACATACTTATAATATGTCAGAAATAACGTGTGGGAAAGAAAACATGTGGAATATACAATGTGAATAAAATTTATCTGAACATGAAATGACTTTCAAGTGCACTTAAATAAAATATAATTAAGCTATACTTCATGTTGAAACAAATGTAATTTTAAAAGGTTCAGCATTGGAAAGAAAAGATGAACTTAAGTTTATTTAAGTGTATCTTTAACAGCACTCATGATAACTGTTTTAGGAAATTATCATGAATATAAAAAAGTATATCCAAGTAGAGGTAAGTTAGTTTAATTAGTTTAAGTCATTTGTAATAAACCATTAGTATGCCTATTAACGTGCACTTTAATTTCACTTCAGTGTACTTTTTCTTTGTTTTTATCTGCACTGGTATGTCTAAACAACAAAGAAAACAGCAGTTTGTCTTCATCACACATCTTTTTTAAACTTTTGATCTTTGAATTAAGGACAATTCTTTGCATTGCTGCTGTTTGTTTGTAGGAAAATGATACGATCCTTTTGAAAATAGGCACAGACTGTATGTTGCTTCCAGCACATTCATCTCAGTGTCCCTGGAGTGCATCACTGTCTGACGAGTGCCTTTTTTACTGCCACTGGGCGGCTTTAAGGGAGATTTAAAGAGCAATGCTGGGCATTAAGGTGGTTTAAAGGACAAGTATATTTACAACTAACACCCTGCCAGCTGCTCAGACTTCAGCCTATAATCTGTTCATATATCACACAAACACACTGCATATTTTGTACAAACAGGGCTTTATACACCTACAACACACTAAACATGAAACAAACTGATCTTTTAGGCAAGTCTGTCGGCATTGTAACAACCACGCGAGTGCAACATGCCACCCCAGCAACCAGCTATGCCCACAGCGCCAGCAGGAAGTGGTACAGTGATGCTGACATGCCTGATTCTGCCAAGAGGGACGGCTGCACCGACATCGCCTCCCAGCTCCTCAAAAACGTTGACATCGATGTGAGCTTCTCCACAACTCAGATAATCATATCTTTAGCTGTATTCTCTTTTAAGAAGGTTAAATTACTTTTGAATGTGTTTGTTTGTGCGTGTGTGTGTTTCCAGGTGATCATTGGTGGAGGTAGAAAGTACATGACCCCCAGGGGCACCAAGGACCCAGAATATCCCAGGGATTACTCCTCCTGGGGCAAAAGAAGAGACGGACGCAACCTCATTGATGAGTGGCAAAAAATGAAAAAAGGAAAGGTAACACCTTTGTTTAACTGGATACATGAGCAAGAACAGTCTCAGTTATAGCACCAGCTAAAGTGAGGAGTCACATGCAAAAGGTGGCTGCATAATTACAAAATAATGGGAACTGAAAGGCTGCAAGGTGAAAAAACACACTTAAAGGGGGATTTATTGGGATTTATTGGCAGAATATGACATTGAATATAGAATAGAAATTGAATATAATATTCATATGTATGTTTTCATTTGTGTATAATCACCCGAAAGTAAGAATAGCTATTTTCGTTATCTTATAATAAGATGTTTATATCTACAGAGGGCGCAGGACTAGAAATGGCCTCTCGCATTTCCACAAGGGGAGGAGAGGAGAGTGACACTAGGTGTTTCGAATCTGAAAGCTCATTGCTAGATTTCACCAAATCCTACACACTGATCTTTTAAGAGCAAGTATGTTTTTAACTTTTTCAGAGCTTATTTTCTTTCCATCAAACTAACTACAACCAGGGTTATAGCTCTGCTACTGCTGCCATCTAGAGTGTGAACTTTCAACAAATCCCTCCCCTTTTTGCTCTGTGCTCCAGTGACAGCTGACCAAACTTTCGGAAAACTTTCTCCTTCCCTGTTTCCTGCACTTAGATATACTACCTGCCAGGCTTGTCTCTGTTGAAAAGAGAAACAAAATTTGAAGATAGTTCAAAGAGGACCACTGGAGGACCTGTAAAAGTGACATATATTCACATCTTAAGTTAGCAAATGTTAGCAAAAAGTGACAGATAAACACTCATTAATGTTGGAAAAGGAAGGGCAGGGATTAGATTAAGTATGGTGAACCTTCAGATGGTCACACAGCCAGACCAACTGGACCGCGATCACCCCAGAAACCCGGGTGAGATGCATCATGGTCTGCCCTCTTCGCCCACATGTTCGCAGCTTATGTTAGAGCAGATAAAGACAAAATTTAATCCATTTCTCACATGTTTGCTCTTGTGTTTTCTGTTTTTGAAAGACTTCAAAAATGATAGCAGGTCCAAACTCATGAGACACCGAGTTTTGCTTGTCTTAGCGGCCCATGCTCACTGCCTTAACATGTAGAGAAATATAAAGCTTGACAGGCCTGTGGTGCCTAGTTATGGTTGCTAATCTATGATTAGACAGTTGCTGGTTGGAGGTGGATCAATGACCACATTTTAAAGACATTTAGGCACAAAAACAACATATGTAATCAATATCACCCACAAGTGACAGTAGAAGTTGCTTATAGAGTGTAAAATTCTCAGCTCTTCTTTTCATACAGTATTGACATCACAGATAATTTGACAATAACACTGTCAGGTGAGAAAATTACGAGTATTTCAGGTTAGTATACAATAGAACATGACTCATACAGCTAAGAAGAAAAAAGTTCACACAGTGACTCACAACAGGCACAAAAACACTTACTATCTTCCTCCCACTGTGTGGGTCAATGTTTGTGTCCTGTGTGTCCCACAGGTAGCCCGCTATGTGTGGAATGTAACAGATTTCAATGCTGTTGACCCTGAAACCACAGACTATCTCATGGGTGAGTTTTTTCTTTTGTTATCTCTTTGCCCTTTTTGCTTTCCAGTAGAGCTGAAGGCAAAGCATTCCCATCAGGCCATTGAGGAACACATCAATAGGCTTGCAATGTCCTTGTTTCATTCACCAGGCATCAGATTACTCATTTCATCTTGTACTAATGATGTAAGTCTTACCTCAATCTACTCTACCTGACCTACATAAGATTCAAGGTGCAAAAATATTTACAGTCTTTTATGAAATCTGTGGCAGGCACATATGTCTGCTTACATGATGACATCAACGATACTTTCATATTATTATTAAAATTACAGCTTTATTCAGATATTCATATGAATACATTATGCTGTATTCAGAGTGACTGTATAGGTATTCATTAAAATGTGAATGTGTTTTGAAGAGTATCCACTTTTAATTTAAAATAATGTGTAATCAATTCATGTAGATAGTTTTGGTGTGAGCTGCAGAGTATTGGAGATATTGGCCATAGAGATGTCTTCCATAATGAAACTAGATAGCAGTTGGCTTGTGGAGTTCAAAGCCATAGACAGTAGAAATAGTGCACAGAACCGTGACGTCACTCACTGGTTTTGGGACAAGATTACCGTCTTGGTATTTTGAATCCAGAGCATGCGCAGTTCTGCAGAGAGCGTGGAGCTGATGGGTGATGTACTGCGACTTAGGCAGCGCTAGTAATTTACTTGCTGGTTCAGCAGGAACTCTAGTAAGAGAATCAATATTGATCAATATTTGATCAGTACTGCCTATTTTTACAGTTTGATCTGAGTTTCGGGAGGCTCCGTTGGAAACACTAAACTCAACTGAAACACTGGTTCTGGTCACCCGAAGAATGTCTAATATTTGCTCTGCTTTTTGCTCATTTTTGGTCTCTGCCAATTTCTAAGGTAAATATATGAATATTTACCTGCTAAATGCTTCAATATCCTCACCAGCTAACTCGTGACTCTTAGCAGGATGTGTACACTTGGTTTGATGTACAGTATTATGATGTCGCTCACTTATGTATGTTCAGTGTCTTCTTTGTGATGTGTGATGGTGCAGAGGAAACAAAGAGATTCAGTCATTTTGCTTTTTCTGGACTGACTTGCAGCTGTTGAGGCTTGGATTTTACCCTCACACTGTGGTTTATCACTTCCTTTGTGCTGAAAATAGTTGTAGTAGGAGGAGAAAGATGGGACTTTCCTTTCTGCTGCACCTCCACTGTGGGCTGATAAAAAGAACATACTGTATTTTTACATGAAAAACATGGTTGTTGCATCTTTTAAATGTGTCCTTCACTCTCCCCAGCTCTGTTTGAACCTGGTGATCTCCGCTTCGAGGCAGAGAGAGACCCAAATATGGACCCGTCCATAGTCGAAACTACAGAGAAGGCCATCCGTATCCTCCAGAAAAACCCTAAAGGCTTCTTCCTGCTAGTAGAGGGTGAGGACAGCCACCTTCCACACACTCCCCATCATCCATAATCCTTCAAAGGTTGGATAAAAACATCCCCAGAGAGGTGACAGTTCTGCTAAAAATAGGAGAAAAAACAGATGGCTGGTCCATGTGGATCAATTGAACCATTGATCCTGTTCTAATCACAAAGGGGGCCCAAGTGGCAATTAGATGACCGCACTGGTAATTGGTGTGGTTTGCTAAAACATCAATATGTGTTTACATTTATATTATAGCGACTTCAGCAGTGATATTGAGTTGGTTTGAGGTGATTGTCACGGCATTTGCTGTTGCAACAACCTCCACAATCCGCCAAGAACAGTGTGTACCTGCAGTGGATCCGCTGATGTGACATTGATTCTGCATACAGCTCAATGAGTTTGCCGCAGTGTTTGCTAGCTGAGTGTGGTTGGCTGACGTGTTGCTGTTCCACACGGCTGCCTCACCGGCCTCCTCATCTATCTCTCCTTTAATCTGAGGCAGCTGCCTGGGGACTTCATGGTGCTACTGAGTGTCTTCACAATGACTTTAAAATAACAGGCAAATGTATAAATAGAAGCGGGCATATGGTGCACCCAATCACTGACAGCTCACTGAGACCACAACTTATTAACGGGAGTCTACTTCACTTTTCAATACGGCTGGTGGAGAGGACAGGAGCGGAAGGATGTGCTGGAGTGCAAAAAAGAAAAAGGTACATTATTTTTATCCCCCAATAGAGGATCGATTGAAAATTCTCTGCTGGAGAAAGTGGGTCCCCCTTCCTATTTTATTTTTTATTCCAAGATAATATTTTTAGTATTTTTCATACTGACTTTTATATGAAACAAGATGTCTGCTCACCTCTAACAATGTAAAGGGAAATACATTGCATTTTTAATGGATGCCAAAGGCTCAGCTTTGCAGTCTACCTCCATGTCGCACCTACTGTATGCATCAACTTTACACTTGGCAACAGTGTTTTCTGATACTGCAGATTTCAAGTCACCACCCTCCTCAGTGTTTTATTGAACTTTTGAGTCCAGTCACAAGTCCCAAGTCATCTGAGAGAAGTCTGTGTAAAGTTGCAAGTAAAATTCAAATTTCAAGTCATTTGTGACAGGCAGAATCAAATCTAAAGTCTGCATCAACTAATTCAAGGTGTGTTTGGGACAGGTCTTAAGTCAAGACAAGTCAGAGTCAACTTTTGAGGAAAGTTGTTGGAGACGAGTCAAAGTCAAGTTACAAGTCATTCAAAACAAGTTACAGACAATTTGATACGAATCAAATTAAGTCTCAAGTTATTTATAAATCAGTTATATAATTAGAGTAAAGTCTCAAGTCATCTGAGACAAGTCTGAGTGAAGCTGCAAGCCATTCAAGACAAATCAAAGTCAAATCTGAAGTCATTCCAGACAAGCAGTGTCACCTCTCAAGTCACCTGAGAAAGTCAAGGAGAAAGACAAGGAGCAAGTAAATAGATACAAATCAAATTCAAAGTTACAAGTTATCTGAGACAAGTCAGATTCAAGCCTTAGGTCATTCAAGAAACATCTTAGTCAAGACTCAAGTCATTAATGAAATGCCCAAGTGTCGTCTAATGTCATTTTTTGTTGTCTAATGTCAAGATTTTAGCCTTGAATGTTTTTTCAAATCTCCAGTGAAGTCTTTCACAGCAGTCAAGTCTCAGGTCTACAGGTCTACTATGTTAACAATCTGCTGGACCAAGTTGCTGAATCATATTAATTATTACTTTACAAATGTTTTACTTCTGAGTAAAAGAAATATTTGTCTTACTGAGTCAGCCTGATTAAACACAGAGAAATTAGAAAATGAATCAGTGGTATCTGGTTTAATTCAATCTCAGAACCCATCAGTTATTGTCTGATGACATGTATCTGTTTATAGAGATTAGCTTTAATTAAACTGTCACTGTGAACATTTCTAAGACCAAACACTTTTTCTTACTATTGAGGGAAAGAATCAACTATCCTCTTTGGCACTTAAAGTATTACCAGAAGCTACTGCTGTCCTCATTGATCCCTGTTTCTCTCTGTGCTCAGGTGGGCGTATTGACCAGGCTCACCACGCTGGCCGGGCGTTCATGGCGCTCCACGAAACCGTTGCTTTTGACTATGCTATCGCCAAGGGCCTTGAACTCACCAAAGAGCATGAAACTCTCACTATAGTGATGGCTGATCACTCCCACCCTGTCACCTTCAATGGATACCCATTCCGAGGGCAGAGCATTCTGGGTAATTATGAACTGACTTCCTGTATTCAGTTCTGACCTGTAAAAGTTGTTGCTATATCATATTTTTCAATGCATTATGTTGATTTGGTATTGCAGCCGGGTTGAATCAGCTCACTCTTTTTTTTTACACATGACAAGAGAGTTCAAATTCTCCCCTATACCTCTTTTCTTTCCTCCATCTTTTACTCCATCCATCCATTCCCCCCTCCAGGTGTGTTTATATCCCACGACAATAGACACTCAAAGTGGCATTTGGTGCATGTTGTGTGTGTGTGTGTCTTTGTGTGTTTGCCTCTGCCTGTTTCCTCTCTGCTTCAGTGTGCCTCTGCCACCAGCAGCTTGACATTTCCTCTGCTTTCTCTCCCCAGCAATTACAGCCCGGGTAAACACATATAGCTGGCAGCCTCTCTCCCCCTCGCCCTTTCTATTTCAGTCCCTCGCTTTCTCCTTGTCTCTCTTCCCTCTGCCTGTCTCTGACCATTGACACTGACGCCTCACTCTCTCTGTCTCCTACATTATTCTCTCTTAAGTTCTCCTCGCTCTGTCAGTCTTCCTCGCCTGTTAATCTCCTTTCGGGACGTCTCTTTATCGACCTTACTTGCTCCTCACCTCTCCCTCAGCTCTCTGCCCCCTCTCCATCACTATTCCCTCTCTTTAACCTGGAGGCTTAAAACCCCAGATGCACCCACCACATTCACGGAGTGTCAGAGAGTTATCAAGGGTTAAACTGACTTATTGATTTGTCTGAACTGAATTAGATGTCAATGTTTTTCACTTTTGATGGACCAGAGCACAGAAGACATCAATAATTTTCTGTTCTTGTTTAGATAAAATTGAATCTTTGGCTTTTAGAAACCCCCAAAAAATGTGTTTCAAAATTGTTCACAGTGAGCAGTTATTCATTTTCACTTCAATTAGTTTACTTAATTTTTAAAATGCAGTTTTGTGGGTTTCTAAAACTCAAAGTTTCAAGTTTATCTAAAGAAGAAAAGCAAGTTATCTCAACAAAACATTATTAGTCGGTAAAACTTTTTCAAAACTTAAAGGATAACTTCTGTATTTTTCAGCCTGGGCCCTATTTCCCCATGTGTATGTGTGTGTATGATTGATAGGTACAACTCGTTTTAAAATTGGTTCAGTATTGAGGGAGGTGGATGCAGCCGGCAGCCGTGAAACGAGTTATAACTGTAGATATGAAGGCAAATACGTCCCGTAAAAGTTTGTGCATTAAAAGTGCTTTTTTCACCACTCTGTCATCTCTTCTGTCACTGTTTTTATCTGGTATCTGCTTTATTACACACAGTTAATGTCTGACAGTCTGTGCTTGGTCACGATTGCCTCAATAAACTGTTGCGTGTGTGCATGAAATGCATGCTCCTCATGTGGTAGGAGGGGCTGACGACGGAGAAAACGAAACCTAACTCAGATGAGTCTCAACAATCAACCGTTTTCTGGTTTTCTAGCTACTGCAGCTTTAAGTTGCTAAAATACATTTTGCTGCTCACCCCGTCTGCAGTGGTAGTATATTTAGCTTTCTGCACTGGTCCTCCCATTGCTTCACTAAACTGGGGGCATGTCGTCTACCATCCACTGTAGTTAATACACTGACGATCTTTAAGTACCTGATATAATCCCACTTCAAAAGATATGAAATATCACTTAAATTTTTCAACTTTGTATTTTAACTGATTCTGGGTATGTATTTACATTGTAATTTGTGGTGCATTGTAATCTAAAGGTTAGTTAACTCGTTTTTTCTTGTTTGGTTTTAAATGAAGAATTTTTCTGTCTTGTTTCAGTATAAATGCTGTTTCAGAGGCATTTCTACCCTGGCCAGAATCCTGGAGAGAACAATGATATTTTTGGCATGAAGATATTAACTTTTAAAGATTCGGCCCACAAACATATCTGCATCAGCCTTCAAAGCCTATATTGATTGAGCACTTGTATTATGTTGAGCTGTTCCCACCTTTCTACTCCCTCTTTCCTGCTGTATCCTTATTTTACCCTCCTCCTCCTCCTCCTCCTCCTCCTCCTCCTCCTCTTCCTCCCAGCGGTGCAGCAGTGATTAATGTGCTTGTGAAACTCTGAGCTCTTCATCAGCAGGGAGACTCACCAGGCTAATGGCTCATCTGGAGAGAAACACTGAGATACTCAACAAGCTGTAGACCTCCTGCAGCACCCTGGGGATCTAGAGACCCTTCCTCTTCTGTGTGTGTGTGTGTGTGTGTGTGTGTGTGTGTATTTATGTGTGCATGTCTTTAGCACAAAAGAAACAGGAAAAAAATTAGAATCGATGATAATATTTCACTGTCTTTCTGTAAATCTTTGCAGGTAAATCTCCCCTGTGGGCTAGAGACATGCTGCCTTACACCACCCTGATGTACGGCAATGGACCTGGACACAAAATCACCAACGGCACACGTCCAGACATCCGCAAAGTCAACACCAGTAAGACTGCTGATTGCTCATTAGTTCTTCATTTTCCTCACAAAAATATAACAGACCTGTTAAAACCCTCCTTAAACAGTCAGAAATGTAAAGCTTCTTCTTTATTTGCTGGAAACAGGCAATGGGAATGAGGAAACTATTTAAAAAAAACATGTCCTATTATACATTATAACCTTTCATAATATAATCAATTGTACTTTCTCTTTCTCTAACATTTTTTCTGATTGAATTTGCAATATTTGTTCTATAACCAAGAAAGAAAATGACAGCAGCAAAAATCAATACACTGATGTTCAAGTCAGAAATGAAAGTAGTATTTATTAAAAGTACTCTTTTTACTTTTCCCACAAGAATGATTAAAATTTCAGTCAAGCTTCAGTTAAAGCAGCATTAACTGACTTTTGTTTTGGAATTGAAGTGCTAAACAAAACATTGACCTATGGACTGTTATCATGGCAGCCATACTGAAATAGTAGGGTAAACAGGTAAACAAAGGTGATAGTAATTAAGGTCCCGTTCCATTTAGTGTCAGATCTTTTCCAGTGAACCAACATGCACAAGAGCAGCACCCTGATTCTGTTTGACCTGAAAGAAATTGAACCTTAATTAGTATCTTTTTTGACACCTCTGCAATTTCATGTCAAAATGGCTGAATTGTGAAAAAAAAGTCCATTATGACCTTATAAAAGTTGGTATGTTAGCAATTCAAAATGGCTGAGAAACGTTAGCATTAATATAGAGTTGTGTGTCTAGCTACCTGGTGAATCTAAGTCCGATATTCCCTCCCCTTATAGTTCTGTTTTGGTCTCCATCAACCCCTGAGAAAAATATCTGGACCTTTAGCTGATAAATGCTCCACTATGCTCACAAGCTAATTGTTAACTCTGTTGGGCGTTGGACAGAGTATACAGTTGGTTTTAGAGCTTTTTCCACTGATAATAGCATGAGAGTGAATCAAAACAGTAAAGTCACAAGCCAAAATAATGAGCTGAAACTTGTTAAAACGCTCTGTAGCGCTGAGGGGAACAACAGAGTTTAATGATAATGTCTGTAGATCAGGCATGAAAACTTCCATCCAGCAGTCCAAAGCTCCTCTGCTTGAAGTGTGAACACCAACATTCCCCCGGTGCACCAGTGGACTCTCAGTCCAGCTACATGAGCTAACTAGCTAATGACAGCTAAGTAAGCAGCAATGAGAGGCTACTTTACCGTAGCTGTACTGTACTGTTGAGGCAGAGCAGCCAGAGAGTATCAGAGGGAAAACGGAAAACATTTTCTTCATAAAATATCATCCAGTTTCACCAAAATCAATCACATGGTTGGTCGTGTGTGACTTAGTGCTGTAAAGAGTGATGAGCTTGATGCTACTTGGATATCAAATGACATAGTGCGAGAGCAGGCGTTTCCCCCTTCCAGTGTCACAATTCTCCCACATTTCTCACAATTTCTGAAAAATAATCTGGCTCTATGCAGGGTGTATGAGACCTACAAGTCTTAAAAGTCTATTTTAACGCGTAGGAGAGCTGCTTGCAACCTTAAGCCTCGTCCTCCTCCAACTCCTCAGTGAGCGGAGGACATGTCTAGTAGGGAACCCTTGATTTGTGCAACTCTCCCTAGATTTGTACGTTTTGTGTATTTATTCCTTCCTTATTTTTTGAACTGTGACAATCCTGTGGTTCAGATCTGTTCAGGCTTAGGGACAGAAAACACCTGGGTAGGGTAAGAGAAAGATTATGGTTTGGGAGACAATGATCACTCTCACAAGATCTTTTGTGGATCTGGGGTTCCCCACTAGACAGAGTGATGAAGAGTGAAGAGGAAAGTAATAAGAGAAAGCAAATTTTAGTCCTGAAAAGAAGAAGTCCTGTTTCTTATGGAAAGTTTTAAAGGAAGGGAGCTAGGGAGTTAAGCAGTTTCATGCAGTAATGTGATGTAAGTGCACTTATTGTAGGATGCTTTGGACAAATGAATGTGATGTAATATTGGCGTCTCATTTACAGAAACCAAAGAGTATGTCCAGCTGGCTGCTGTCCCTACAGAGTCAGCCACCCACAGCGGAGAGGATGTGGCAGTGCTCGCCCGTGGACCCATGGCCCACCTTTTCCAGGGCGTCCATGAGCAGAACTACATCGCCCACGCCATGGCCTATGCCTCCTGCGTGGGCGCTGACCAGAGGCACTGCCAGTTTCAAACTGAAGCGCCTGCGATTGACACCACCTCAACCAATGATAAGAGCGGAGCAGCTCGCGTCTCAGCAGCTCTGCTCAGTGGCCTCCTCAGCGTCCTGCTGACACTTGCAGTGCTGATGTAAGGTCTATTTTACTCTTTCCCTATTGATCTCCCTCCGCCTGCCACATCAAGGAGGTCAGAGGTCAGGGTCATAGTGGAGTGGGTAGGGATTCAGTGACTTGCTCAGGGATACTACAGCCACTGTGACTTCTTGAACCACAGTTAGAGTTCAGACAGAGAGAATTAGATTATTAGGAGTCACAAACTAAGGTAGTTTTGATGGTTTTATAAAGTCAGAGAAGGAAAATTGATTAAAGATGGCTAGATGGAAGAAAATGGACTCCAACACTGTATTAATAAGAACCCACTGAATGTGAATGTATCTTGTTTTTGCTCTGGAACTTTATTGGATCCCTGTGTCATACCATTAAAACAATCCTTGAGTTAAGAATTGGTTTGTCACTTTATCATTATAAACTGATGTACACATACTGATGTATATGCCAGGTATGGAAATGTATGGCTCCTCATACGGTATGTAAAAAACTGAATGTTCTAATCAGATCTGCATTTGTTGTTTTCCTAAAAACACACATCTCTGAGAACTGAGAACAGCAGCCTTGCTCTCAGCTTTGTAACATTTTTCAATTAATCTAATAGGTTTTTTAAAATTCTTTATTTAGGTTAAGAACTAGGATACCCCCCTGAAACCATAAATTTATCTGAAATAGTTTTTTCTTTGGACAGCGATGAGTGTAAGTTTCAACAACAAACTGACTCGTTTCCATTTTCTGCAGTCAGTAACATGTTTAATCTTGCATGTTACAGAACAGAGTTGTTAATGAATTCTCATCCCCTAACCAATTTAAAAGGAAAAGTTTGGCATTTTGCAAAATACACTCATTTATTTTCTTGCCAAGATGAGAGGATATATTCCACTTTGACAACAGAGTACTTTATGTATAGAGCTCGAACCAAAAGTTTTCTGCTCCAATGTCTTTTTTTTTTTTTTTTTTTTTTTTTTTTACAGTTCTTTTTGAGTACAGATTTGAAAAACAAGATGCAACTTAGTGAGTTTTAGAAGGGCTGGACGATAATTATTTCTTTTTATTTGAATTTCAATTGGGTTCATTTGGGTGCTTACATCTATTCATTTCCCCTGGTGTCACTTTGAAAGAGTTTCCCACAATTCATTTCAATCAGGAGAGACAAGTGAATGGAGTAAACGTAATTGTTTATTATACAGATGATATGTGGTAATTAGTCGTGACAGAAAGTCTTCAGTGCTTAGACTCTGCAGGGAGACTTTGTAATTGAGGGACGTATGCCCTGAGCAGTGGCAAGATAAATCCCCCCATGGAGTCTAGACACTGGTGGTGGTGGCTGATGACTCTGTTGGGACTGATGAGACTGATGAAACGATGTAGCTGATGAATCCAGGAAGACTGGGGGATGACAGGGAGGTGGAGGGACTCACATCGGCAGCAGGAAGGACAAATGGCAGAGACAAAAACATATTTAAAAGACAGCAGCAATATAAGAGGGTAACAATGAAGATGTGACATGGTGTTATTGGTACAAGTGACCAACCAAGGAACAGCTGTAATCACTATTGACCCCTCCTAAATCCTACCATTCTGTCACATTTCTCCTTTCCTTTTTCCTGTACACACTACCCCTAGGTTTAGGCATGAGGAGACTGGGTAGGGTTAGGGTAAGAATAGCAGGGTAAGCCAATCAGAGGCAGAGTAGTGCGGGTCATGTCTTCCCCATCTCGGGAAATATGGCTTCCTGTACTTAGCCATGCTATGTGCTAGGCTCATCTACATCGAAAAAAAGAAAACCAAATTTTAAAGATGGTTAAAAAATGTTACTGGAGGACCTGCAAAGGGTATATAGCTACATCTTAAGTTGTTCAGTCGTTAGTTAGGTTGCAGAGGTGGCAAAAGTACACACAGTCTATACACAGATAGAAATACAGATATTTGTGTAAAAAATGACTCAGACTCAAAAAAGAAAAAAAAAATTTAGAAGTACTGATTCCACACATTCAATTAGTAGTGACAAGATACAGGCTCTGAAATGTACTCAAGGAATAAAAGTAAGAAATACCCATCTGGATGCTAACTAAATCTCACCTTTTGTCTGAGCTGAGTCTCCCTCTCGGTCTGTTTCATCTTTTTCATCTTGTTGCATCTGGTGATTGGAAATGCACTGATGGATAAACCAAGGAATCATCTTTTCTGTGTATTATTGTCCATTCTATTTAGGTTGAAATCAGTCAGCAGGCAGTGATGCAAAATAAAAACAATCTGTAGTCCAAATGCATTAAAAGTAACAAGCATGTTTTCAAAATGTAATTAATAGAAAGTACAAATATTTGTGTTTAATGTAGGGTATAAAAGTAAAAGGTTGACACAAAATAATTACTCAAGTGTATCTGAAAACTAACTAGCTAGATAATCTGCATTGGTTGTTAGTTAGCTTGTTACATCTGATAGCTAACTCTTGTCTGCTGTTTGGTATTGTTGACAGATTGTGTACAGTTGGTTTTAGAGCTTTTTCCACTGAAAACAGCTGCTTACTGAAACAGAAACGGAAAATCTACCTACCTGGCTAATCTACATTGATTGTTAGCTAGCTTGTCAGCTAGCTTTAGCTAGCATTTTGCTAATGTTAGTTAACAGTTAATAAGAAGTGTGTGTCATTTTAACAGGTCCACCAGCAACCATCTTCAAAATCTGGTTTTGTTTTCAGCATACCTAAGTACAGGAAATAGGAAGTTGCATTGGGTACCAAGCTTGCTCAGCTTGCTCAGATGTTTTTGGATGTCTTGATAAGCAGTAATAAACTACAGGCCCAACATGCAAAAGAACAGTATTTCTGGCTGAATTTTCATTACAGCTTCATTACTTCTACATGTATATTTTCAAATATGCTATGCTGTATGTCAGTGTGTTTGTAAGATTAAATACCCTTTTATATTTGCCACACAGGATGCTGATATTGTCTCGACCAATGAGATCATTTTCTCACCTGTGAAACAAGCTGAGTAATGACTCTTGATTCCTTTGATCCTCTCTTCCAATATCCGCAGTGCTAATTGAGGTTCTGGGTTTGATGACATTACTACAGCCGTCCATTAATAATGCAAAATATTTAAAGATCACCTATTTTTATCTTTGGGTGACAGATTGTGGTAATTATTTTGGACATCTGGGGTTTAGAGTTTATTAGACCTGATTTTGACTCTCCTTGTACTCACTGAGACTGGCCCTGGAGGCCATCATTTTTGTTTCAGATGATGGGCCTGTTCTCATCTTTTACACAGATTCAGTCAGGACTCGTGTAGATCATACGGTGGAGTTGAGCTCAACCGCTTGAGATGAGACGCAAGTAGAAGTGTAATCTATCTTGTCTGGTATTAAGAAGTTATATTCATGGGCAGGAAGGAGGCAATGATCAGGAACAATGACATTTTGAAAATGTCAGAAAAAATAGTTTGAAAGCTTCAAAACCCAGAAAAAAGTAACATCCTTTAGTTTA
>JAJHUR010136554.1:0-32362 GCA_027495735.1 Lutjanus campechanus
AACCACTGCCCAGTCTAAAATGTGGGTCTTATTTCCCATCATACTTACTGGCCGAAGTACTTTGTTAAACTTGCTAATTAATGTCATAAAATGCATGTTCATAACATGGCAATTTAAGTTGATGATTGTCTTTCTATTTGTTGTTGGTTCTTCAGTGTATTTTGTACTATCTGACTGCTTTTCGCTTTTGTTGAATGTCTTTAAGGGGCTGACATTACTAAGAGGTACTTCTTGGTCCTCATCCAGTGCTGCATGCAACAACATGTTGTTTTATTATCTCTCAAACCCCTTGGGGGTCCCGACCCCCATGTTGAGAACCACTGCCTCAGCCCACATTCTTGAAAAGGTTGGTGTTGCAATATTTGCAAATATCCAAAAACCTGCTAATATCACAGTCTTTCATTATGGTTTAAAAGTAGGTTTGATTCTCCTTCCAATTACAAATATGGGCTTTTCTCTTGTGTGTGCATCTCTACCCCAGCTTTACAAACTGTTGGCTAGTTTGTTTACACTGCACAGAGCTGACCATAAACAGACAAGAGTATGTGTGTCACAAACTGCAGAAAAAACCCCAATTGAAACATATTCTGAATGTGCTGTATACATGTGCGAAGAATGCTCTTAAAAACAGAATAACACCAGCGTATCACACGTCTTAATCAGAATATGTTTCAGTCTGAATTCAGAATATCCAAGCGGAAGATGCTGTTTACGTGACCTGTATCGAATTCAGAATATCATCATATTCTGAACAGTAGCGGAAAATTAGTGTGCATGTGAACACAGCCACTGTTTTCAAGTCTGTTTTGTTGTTCTGAACTATCCCTCCACAAAAAAACCTCATAGCTGGCCTAGATCTCAATGCAAGGGAAGTCGCAGACACGGATACAAACATACAGTGCACACAAGTATGAACACCTCCCCCTACAGATGATCAGGGATGCAGTGAGGGCAGAGAAAAACCAAAAAACCATCCACAGTGCTTATTAGAGCCTGAGAAACCCAGCGAGAGAAAACAAAGGCAGGAAAGAGAGGAAACCGATATGACCACAGGAAAGACTAAGGAGTGCTTGACCAAAGGTGCACCAGTTTTGTAAACAGCCATATGGCACTGCAGTGAAACTAAAGATGTGCATGTGTGTTTGAAAAACAAAACAAAACAAAACAAAAAAGTGAACGTAAAAATAAAAGATGTACAGATAAAAGGTGTAAGCTGAAAGATGTATGGATGGATGGCAAACCTCTGGCAGAAGCTGCAGGATGGCAGTGGAGTACAACGTGCCAATGGCAAGAGCGATGAAAAAGACGAGCACATACTTCATGTAGCGTGTCTTCATGAGGGGCACGATGAAGACTCCAGTGAGGGCGAAGACATTGATCACTGTCACACTCAGGAAAGAAAAGCCCCAAACTGGTGGTTTGAGTGACAGGAAGGTTGGGTGGAAGAGGGAGGTGGAGCATTATGTTGGGCATAATGTGTGGTAGTTATGCATCATCAATCAAACTATATTTTTTTGTAATCATGATATCAAATAAATGCAACACTAAATGCAAATATCTAAAATCACGTCAGAAATCAAGCTTTGATGTCACATTTTAAATGCATCTGCTGTATTGAAATGCCAGCAAATAAAATGACATTTCAATGCAACAAAACTGACAAACTATTTTGGACATTAGCAGTTTAAGTTATACGATAATTCATGTAAATCAGCTCTGTTGGTGTATAAACACATTTTTATGTAAAAGGTGGTGAAGATACTTTGAGGCAGAAGAAAGTACCTTAACTCTCTTTCCCAACCTAATGTTTGGGACCCTGCCAAGTGGATAAAAGATTAATAACTTGATAGGAAATAAGAAAAATAACATTTTCTGCTACATAAATGAAGTATACAGTTCTCTAATTATTGCTTCTCTATTGTGAAATAATAGGTAGTTTCACCTCTTCCAGTCTCTAACCACAATTCAAATGCAACCTTTTAGAAATGGCACATCACTTGTTGGTTGAACTCACAGCTCACACAGGTAACTTGTGACAAGAGTTTTCATGAAAACATTGTTTTGCTTTTAAGAATCACAAGCCAAAAAAGTTGGGAACCGCTGCCTTAACTGACACCTGTAGGAAAGAAATCAGGTTAGTGCAAATTAGTTGAAGTTTTTTGAGCCATTTCTGTTCGAGGCTGTACAGTAGCACCTGTGAAGTTTATGGAAAACAGAGGATAAGTGCAGACACATTTGTGGTCTGTTCTGTGGCGTTATAACTTTGCCACCCTGTGAAAGGAAACGGAAACAAGATGAAGAGGGCCGACAGAGAAGGCAAAGGCAGACCTCCCCATGAGATTACAATTACAGATCTAGATTGTTTTTTATCTTTATTATCTTCAGCAAGACAGAAAAGAACAGGGCCCAGGACTAAACCTTGGGGCACACCAGACTAAATATTTACACTTCTGAACAGAACTCCTCACAGAAAGCAAAGCAGTCTTGAAGATGAAAATTAGCCTCAAGTTATTCTTGTGACTGACATCTGTTTTCTTCAAAAGAGGTAAAACCAAAGCAGTGGTGTGGGCCACTGCAAAACAGCCAATCTGTAGGGAACGGCAGATAATGTAGAGTAATTTTCCTTGCAGTCAAAGCCCATCTTAGTTACTGTATTGACGACTTTAACACTGGTAAAAAGGTGCTGGTTACGGGAGGTATAGGTTTGACTTTTACATGACTGGGGATGGGTTTTTGATTGTATATCTGACTGAATGTGACTTATCTCTGAAGAAAAGTGCAAAAGCATCACATTTAGATAATGTGAAAAAGATCGTGATGTATAAGTCGGTGAGATGTGTGGTACAGATGAATCTTCATGGCGTCTGCTTCCCTGCTGCTGGCAGATCTCCACAGCCTAAGCAAAGAAAAATAGCTCTCAAGCCAAAATAAGCTGCCTACAGGGGCAAGTGTGAGGCGAGCTGAGGGCATACGAGTGGATGATAAGGGAAAACAAATTTGTCAGTGGAGAGGGAGAGATAGAGCCAGAGCTCTAGGCTACTAGAAACATTTCTCCTCTGTTTGCCAAGGGTGACTTAAACTGTGTTAAAAGTAAGAATAAAAATTTGTGAGCTGGCTCAGCAAGGCTACACCACAATGTAATTAGTTTTAAAAGAATCTGCAGCCAACAATGCCAACACAACACTCATCACATTTATAATTAAAGTTATTTTTCTTTTAGTGAGAGCTAATGAAGTACTATGAACATTCCTGAAGCATTGCTGCTTTCGGACATCAGCTCAGCTGCGGCCTTGACAGCAGAACATCACACGAGTTGACCATATTCTCCAAGTCTTTCATTAGCTAGCTTTTTATACAAGCCACATACTCCAAAGCCCATTTAGCTTCCATTCATGAGGAACTCGAAAGCTTTTTAATCAACAGCCTTCGCTGCGCTCCACACATTTTCCAGAACTTCAGATTGGATGCAGATGCCAAAATGGCTTCCAGGGCTCTCAAGGTCGTCCGACTGGGTGTGTACAGTCTGCAGTCTGTATGGAGTTACAGTGGGTCAGCAGCCAAGGAAAGAAGAGCAGGTTGTAGCTTTGATGTGTTCCTGTCTGACTGTCTTTACCTGGATGAGATCTCTGCTACTTCCCGGATGTGCTGACTGAGGCAGGACTGTCGAGTCTAAAGTATGTGTGGGTTTTTAAGCCAAGCTGAGAAATGCAATCTGAGCCTTGGCTAACTGCGGATGCTTATTTTGGCTTTCATCTCCGTTGGGGACATTGTGATATCACCATCTCTAGGCAACAAAATACACATTTGGAGCTCTGATCTGATGAAGAAATGTGTTTCAGGTCTCACTGTATTATTGGCAAAATTAAACAGAAAATAAGATTGTAGAAAATGTGGAAAAAACTTGAAGTGGAGTTAATCATCGACACAGATTGATGATATACTCACTCTAGAAGGAGCAAAATAGTTAAAATATACAATTAACAGATAAAAAGCTGGAGAAAGATAAAGTGAAATAACCAACAGCAAAGTCTGACCGACAGAAAATGCCTTCACAGTTTTTAAAAAATATACCAAAAAAGTACACAGCTCTGAATATTCATATAACAAACAATAAGTACAATGTAGGTACAGTTTAAGGATAAGGCTGGCTATATTCTATGTTTTGTTATTGTCAACAAATGGCACGAAAAGTGTTCTGTTCAGCCACTGTTAGGTTTGTAGTAACTGAACACTGACATGCTTTTTTGTTTTAAGTATAAAGTGATTTATTTTTCAGATTGCAGAAAGTACAATACATATAAAATAAGAGTGTCTGGATTCAGTCATCATCTTTTAAACCTCACAGCCACCCGCCACACTAAGCTATCTCTAATAGGATGGGATGTTTCTGATCAGTCAATGATCAGAAGCAGAGCTCTCGGATTGGTATGATAATGAGATACACCTAATGTGTCATTACAGCTGTTGCTAAGAGAGACACCTGCCGCCTCCCTGAACTTCATCCCACATGTAGATTGCTGTGCAAGGACCCCTGGAGATTCTACTCCTGGTACGAACACCTTTTCTCCCTCCCTCTTGCAGTAACAATCCTAGTTTTGCAAGCTTTCTATCATTTATAGGACAAGATTATTTGTTTTTTCCTCTCTATGTTCATGTGCTTGAATATATTTACTGTCTCATCATCATAGTAATATATTTTCTTTGATTAGAAAATTAATGCATATAGGCTTCACCACCCTCTCAGTGCCAGGTCCACTGGTTCCTACTGAAGATGTGAATGGTCATTAATATGTTCTTTCATTTTCAAAAAGGCTCAATAACAGCTGAGCACTGTAACTTCAGCTAACATTACTGATTCATTGGGAACTATTTTCAGCTGCAGATTAGGAGCACTAATGTCTATGTGGGATTGAGTCAAAATTAACTACAGTGGCAACTTCACTGTACAGAAACATTTCACCCAATGCGATGGTGTGGCTCATTTACGCGTGTTTAGCAGTCTTTTGACAGTTTTTAGAGCTTGGTGGCACAGAGGAATAATCTATATGAAGTTTGGCTTCTTAAATAATCACTATCACCAGACTTATCCTTTAAATTTATAACAGCATGTAACCTGATGTTAATTAAAGGAAAAATATCATCACTGTTAAATAGCTGACATGTTACATCATAACATCTTATTTATAACAGTAACCGTGCTCACCTTCAGCCTCTGAGGGCCTGGTGGAGGTATCACTGCCCTGCTCCTCCTTATTTTGTGCCTTGCATGTGCCAGCATCCAACTGCTGCAGCATGGTGGGACACAGCTCCTGTAAGCCCCGCCCATCCAGTCGTGACTGCTCGCTGAAGCTGTAAATAGCCAGCGTGTCAGGAGGCAAGCACTGGAAATGAAAAAACACCCCCCAAAAATGAGATCATTCAGTAATGAAAAAGAATCATTAGCTACTGCCCTAAACCAGAAACAGAGAAAAAAAATATAGGTTGTGTGCTTCAGGTGTCTCAATACGCAGTTTAAGATATTGATAAAGCTCATAATGGGAGAAGGAGGTGCTGCATGGCTCTGATGGCTTGTCTGACAGGTGTTCTTTATTATGGCAGGTAGTACAAAAATATTTAATCTAGGAAGTCTTGCTTCAGGTATGTTTGGCATAAGACTGTTGGAGATATTTGAACAAAACTGCTAAAGGGCATTTAAAAGTTAACTAACAATATATAACTAGGCAAATGCAGATAAAGGATATGCCTGACAGCCATTAAAAGGTCGACAGAAGACGTACAGTAATGTCACCTTATGATATCTATATAACTGAGGTATCAAACTTCAGAAGTCACATTGAAAAGTCAAGAGACTGTATCCATGGTAAATATTTAATTTCTATATTGGGACACAGAAGCCAGCTGGAATTTAATCTGAGAGGACAAAAAGTGAAGCTGAATCAAACACAAGTGAGGCTTTTGATCATGACTCACTACATAATTAAAGCGCATGAATCACTTTGAGTCCATTACAGCAGCAGGAAATAGATTCGATATTCAATTCAATAAAACTCTTCTCAGCACAAACAACAAATCATTATTTCCATTGTGGCAGCCGAGAACATTTGAATCCAACGTGTCAGTGATGGCGAATACTTAAAGGTGTTTAACAACATGCAGGTGACACGTGATTTAACACGTTACTCAACAGAGGCTTGTGTGTCATATAGTAGCGAGAGCAGTGACAGTTATTGGCGTTATTGGCCAAGGGTGGCGGTTTTACTTCTGTTCTCTGAGTCACACACCTGTACAAGACAGCCCTGATTCTATTATCCTATTCATACAGGAAAAGACAGAAACACAAAACACTGCGTGTCTAACAACTGAACTATCTGTGATCCGAACCTTTTGTTCTATTCAATTTCTCAGAAGTATTTATAACTTTGCCACCATCACTCTGCGTGGATCTATTCAAAAGCAGATCAGCAAGTGAGTCAATCATCCACGACACTAAGCATGGGAAATATGCTAAACATTTCAGCTATGTGGCACCGGTGGCTCCTGCTTCATCCAGACAGGACTAAAACTGGATTTACCCCTCACACACAAAAATGTTCCTCCTAAAAAAATGCGAATACACATCAGGACTAAAGAGATTCAACACAGAGACCACAGGACAACTCCTACATGATTCTTTTGCTGTTCATTGTGAAGACAACATGTAGCACAATAAAGAAAGGATCAATAATCTTTAAAGATTTAAAGATTTAGGGTGTTTTCACACCTGTAGTTTGTGAAATTCAAGTCAACCGAAATGTATCCCTGCAAACTACGTGAGAGTGTTGACTCTGTCACTTTTGCCTGGGGTGGCAGCAAGTAAGCAAATACAGGAAAAAGCTCCCGTGTGAACATGGAGCAAGGGCACAGTTGGCATTTGGTCATAACCACGGTAATTATATGCACAATGTACCAGGCAAAACTACACCAGCAGAATAATTCTGGCTTTCAGGTCCAGCCTGAGTGTTTGGCTGGACCATCCCAACTGAGGGACTGTCTTCACCTGTTGAGGAGCATGATTGGTACTTGGTACTCGCACTTGCTTTCTTTGGTTTGGTTTCTATTGGTTTTTCCATTATCAAAACAACATGACACCTTTGTTAGCTCATACATTTTCAGATCCAACACTCAACTGACAACAGAACACACACACCCATAATTTAAATTATGTTAAACATCCTTAAGAAGTATTTTTTTATGACTGTTAGTGTGTGAACCACCCTTCATTGTTAATGCCTGAGGGAGCCAGTCATAGTACAAGCAACACCCATTTCTAGTGTAAATAAGCTTCCCATCATCGCTCTCTATCACAATCTATATCAAGTCCATGACAGAAGGTAAACTGTTACTCCGGCGATATAATGAATGCAAGACTCGTCGACCTCAAACACATCAACAGAGAAGTACAGATCCCACTAGAGTTATGCCACCTACTCTAGAAGCCGCTAGGGTCCAACATTTTGGAAACAATACAAAAGGGACAAATTGAGCACCAACCTGGACCTGACAGGCAGCACTCAAACAAATAGAGAGAAAACGCTGGCACCGGTAGCAACATTATGCAACACCAATTAATGTGCAGCTGTGGTCGATTAGACACATTTTACTCCTGCAATCATTAAGACACAAGTCCACTTTGATCCACTGAAGTCTAAGATGTATTGAAACACAGACCCAGAAAGATGAATAAAGTAGGATCGTACCTAAACCTGATGAGACTGAATATAATTCAGACCAGGACAAAATGTGAACATTGACTAGTTGTAAAAAAAAAAACAACAACCTCTAATTCGTGATGGGACCACCTCAGCAACTGCTAAAGTTCAATGTCAGGAGCACTTGCACAAGAAAGACAATAGGCGGAACATATGAACTTCAATTCTGGGTTTACTCATGAAGCCGTTTCTGTGTACTCTTTGTATTCAGCTGCAGCTCTATAGTGAGATTATGTACATTATACACTGAACTATGTGGCAGTGTTGAAATCATTTGTGGACTGAGATAACATTTTGATAAATAATTGCTGGTTTGCAGATGTAAAAACAGAGCTTTTGTCTCTGATGATCTGGCACAAGTGTTGTCTTTTCCTGGTTTTAGACGCTGAATTACAGTAATGTGATTAAAGTAATTTTCTGACCTTAACAGACTGTTCTAGCTGTTCTATTATTAACCTTTACTAATTTAGTAATTATATCCACATTACTGATGATTATTTGTCAGAATTCTCATTGTATTAATATTTTCTGAAGCACTAATAGTCATCCCTACAACACTGTCACAATATCAATATTGGTTATATTTGGGCAAAGATATTGTGGTTTTGATTTTGTCCATATCATCCAGCCCTAATGTGGTTGCTACATGTGCGTAGATTTAAACTGCACTTATTATACCAACCACAACAGAGAACTCTATAAACTCAAAGTGCTAACATAAGATAAGAGAATGTATTTGCTCTCACCTTGGAGCGGTTTGATTTGGGAGGCGCGGTCATAGGTGTCTCTGCTACGTTGCTGCTGTCATCGTCCCCTTCACCCTGACCCTTGCTGAGGAGGGCCAGCAGGGCACGCAGCTGCGGCACTGTGATGGTGCCGTTTTCTCCATGGTGGGCAAGCAGGTCCTGGAGCACCTGGGCAGGGGACTGTGTCTCCCTCTCCCCCTGACCTGTCACTTGGCCCAAGGGGCAGAGAAGCACAGCCAGGGTAAATACAAACATCAGCTGGGGCCGGAGGAGGGTAATGGTCAGAGTGGCACGGCCATGAGAGGAGCAGATAAGCATGGCTTCTTCACAGGCTGGAGGACGTTGATCTGTGGAGTGAGGGGGAGACGAGGATGAAACACTTAAACTTTAGAACTGCCCCGCCCCCTGTTGACTGTTGACCCCAAATGACAGACGTTTACTGTAATTTAACGTCAGAAACGGCCTCCAAATGTGCGACATGATAGACAAGTCAAACGCAAATCAATGTGTAATTTTAAATCAGCAAACATTAGCTAATTCCGGACAACTACAAGAGGAGAAATTCCCAGATGTAGAAATGGACGGTTGTAACATTAACACATACTGGGACATTTAGTCTGAACAGCATGTTGATGTTTACCAGACAGGCTGACAAATCAAATGATGCTTTAAAAAAGGACGTCAGCAAGGAAGAGACAGGACAAAGATCTTAATTTGGAGAACTCACGTTTATCAGTAGAAGTATGAATTTCACTTTTTGATAACTTACTTAGTCAGTATAAACATGTTTTAGTGTGTGATGGAAATTCACTGTAAAATGATCTTAAAATATAAAATTCCGCTCAGCAACATGACAAATAAAAATGTGTTCAAAATCATTATTTCTGATCATTGTTGGATTATTTCCTACACTATATACATTTGATTTGTCTTATTCCCTCTAGAGAATATTCATCTCATCATGCCTATCATGCTGAGTCTTATCTCTTGGCGATATTAAAAGTGACATCTTGTCAGACTTTTTGTTTTGTTCAAAATTCTACAAAATCCTTTAATGCAAATAGCCAACAGAAACACCCAAATAAATCCAAATAAATGTAGCAGACCTAAGTACTGTGTGCAAACCACAAACCACAAACTTTGACTTAACTTAAGCAGTATTTGATCAAATAATGAGCAACAAATACAGAATTTGGCAACGAATTCAGTGCCGATCTTTGATACCCAACACTTTGGATACTCTGTATTAGACACAATAACTGTGGGTCAGTACTCAGAAAGAAGACTGACACCTAACCTGAGTGGAGACTGAATCTCCTTTGCATGGTGCAGCTTTGGGTGTGTGAATAATAGTCAATTGTTCAGTAGGCTCGAGGCCAATCCTAATAGCAACTAAAGCACGAATCACACAAGTTGACCCAAGGGCCCACTGTTAGCACAAAGCACAGAGGGAGCAGGAAACCAGCAGGGTAAACACAGCCACCAATTACAGACAATTACAGACAATTATAGCATGCATCCACCAGACAACATACACATCAGTAACAGTGACACTAGTGTAACAAACCAGCAAAAAAAGAATTCTCTTAAACACAACCCAGACATGTACAGATTATCAGCACGGATACATGTTTGTTTTTTTTAAAGTAATATCACCTTATATTATAATGTTCTGCATTTTTTGAGCCAGCTGTGGAATTGGTATTTAGTGATTGTTTTTCCTCGTCATTTAAAACATACCCAGTTTTACACATGCAAGAATTACAAAAATTCATATTTTAAAATCAACCAATGAGGGTGGGAAAATATTACGTAGGCATTCTGACTACATAAAATCAGTGCATCTACTTTTTCCACCCCTGACACAAACTTTCACATACACACAACACACAGAAAGGCTAACTGTAACGTTCCCAGCCCCCTGCTGCAACACAGACCACTGATTCATTTCAGTGCACCCTGCAGGTCCACATGCAAAGCTGGTCTGAATAAACAGACCCATTCATTTTTGTAAAGAAACGCTCACCTTTTCCTACAGAGCCACTAATGATAGCTGGTGCGTAAAAGAGCCTGACTCAGTCTGTCTGCCCTGAGGCTCCGAGCGTGCTGAGTGATGCCCACAGGTTACCTGGGAGCAGAGCTGGAGTCGGGGGAATAGCGGGCTGAGAAGCAGAAATGCCTGAAGAGAGCAGCAGGCTCCTCAGGAGTGCAGCGGACTGTGGAGGAAGGGGAGATAAAACGAAAGGTTACAACTCACCGGTGAGGAAGGAAAAAAATAGGAAAGGATGGAAGGAGAGAAAAGAGGCGGTGAAGAAGAAAAGAAACCTGAAATTGCAGCTTCAATTTTCTGCATTCAGTCTACCCATCGACTTGCCTTCTTCAAATTCCAATCAAACACTCAGGCCACAAAGTTCAGCACCGAGCCAAACCCACATCATTCCTTTTCTGAAACGGCAATCAGCATTCCTCGCCAATTCCTATTCAGCTATATGAAGAAAAGTCCATTAAGTTAGCCAGCAGTGGAATCTGACGGGGAAATAAAGCAGCTGCAAACATCGAATTCAGCTGCTGCTGTGGAGGAACACAGCACACTACAAGCCAATATGATCAACTTTCTGTCACATCTGTTTCAGACTGAGTTATCTTTTGTTGTGTTCATGCCTTTTTCCCCTCTCTTATTTCATTTCATTTGATTAATAAAGTCACCCACCTGTTCCAATTCCAAAAACATTAGGACAGTGTGAAAACATAAATGCACAGACTTTCAAATACTTTTTGTCTTGTATTCAATTGAATACAGAACAAAGACAACATATTTTATGTTGAAAATGGTAAACTTTGTTGTTCTTTGCAAATGTACACTGATTCTAAAAAACCAGCAACAAGTTTCAAAAAAGTTGGGACAGGAACAGCAAAAGACTGGGAAAGTGATGGAAAAAAAACAACAACACCAGTTTGGAAAATTCCACAGGTAACAAGGAAAGTATCGTGACTGGGTATGAAAGGGCACATCCTTGAAAGACTCAGTGATTCACAAGCAAGGATGGGGCAAGATGCACCACTCTGAGAAAAACTGTGTAGGCAGTTTGTTACCAGTATAAAAGTTAAAAAGCCAGAAACTGCGATGGTATGAGAGTGTGTTAGTGCCCATGGTTTGTCAACTGTCACATCTGTGAAGGTCGCTTTCATGTTAAAAGGTACATAAAGGTTTTGGAGCAACATACGCTGCCATCCAGACAATGTCCTTGTTTATTTCAACACGACAATGACAAGAAACATTTTGCATGTGTTACAACAATGTGGGGAGGCATGTATCATGAAGAGGGTGTATGGGGTTCTGTTTACAATTGTTTATTGGTTGTTGCTTGAATGTACCTTGCTCTCTTGGCATTTTGTGGAGAAAATCAAAGTTTTTGTCACCAAGGGATACCAGAAAACTTTTAAAAACCACAGGCCAAAAGAGATACTGTAAAAGAAACAACCTCATTTCTCTTTCGGATATCCTTGAAGGGACAATTCACCCCAAAATCCAAAATATATACTTTTTTCTCTTACCTGTGGTGCTATTCATCCATCTAGATTATTTTGGTGAGGTGTGAGTTGCCCAGTTTTGGAGATATCGGCCATATTTCCTTTCTACAGTAGAATCTACCGCAACTACTTGCTTTCTACTAGAAAGAAAATAGTTCCTACATGAAATAGCTCACAACACCTGTGACACATCTGTAACATCTCCAAAACTTGGCAACTCGCACCAAAAAAAATCTAGATGGAGAAATAGCAAGTGCAGATGAGAGGAAAAACATGTATTTTTTGATTGTGGGGTGAGGTGTCCCTTTAAGCAAGGCACTAAACCCCAAACTGCTCCAACGGCCAACATCTGTGTCCCTGCTGGACAGCTGTGTGGAAATGTGAGATGATATGAATGTAAAGCATAACATTTGTCAAAAAGTGCAACCTGCTCAGTCAACTTTTCTTGCATAAAATGCAACTTTCAAAAAACTCCTCTGTCTGCTTTCTCTTGATTCTAATTTGCGTTCAGACACAAACTTTTTCTCTTCATCTCTCTCTCCCTGGGTCTCCGAGCTGAGAGGAGGCAAAAAGAAGACTCCCCTCTTCAATCAGTCACCCTGCCCCCAATGGATTGTTCCCTCTCTCACAAATCTTCCTCCTCTACTTGCTCTAACGAGGCCTCATTCTGAAGCAGTGGGAAACAAGGTAGAAAATAAAAGAAAATCCTTTATAAGTCTCTTTAGCTCCAATTTTTTTCATTTCTCTCCCAAGCGCTTCGCTCTTACACAATCCCTGTAAAAGTTGCAGGAGCTCTGAACCTTGCCCTCCTTATTGCCGGCTGCTATTGTTAGTGAAACTCAGGTCGAAGCCAAGAGCGAAAAACGGTGCTGAAATGATTAGCTGACAGACCGAGAGGGGACTGCCAACTATTCTGATGATCGATTTGCAGCTTTATACAATTTTAAATTGAATACATTTGGGTTTTGGACTGTTTGAGGGAGCAAACTTGCAATCTGAAGACATCACCACTGGCTCAAGGAAAACATAATGAACATTGTTCAATATTTTTGGACTTTTTATTGGCAAAAATGATTCACTGAATAATCGAAAATTAATTTGTAATGACAAGCATTGTTGTTCCAGCTCTTGTGTCATAATATGGATAAAGTCTTCCTTACATTACACAATTCTAGGATAGCTACATACTGAGGTGATTTAGTACATTTTCTATTAATTCACTAGCAAAACTAATTTTTCTTCCACTTAAGAACAGATGAAATGTTTATTTTTGGCTAATCCATGGACTTAAACACTTGACAAATGGTATCATCATCACATTGGTGCAAAAACCCTGAAATTGGAATATTACCTAAATATAGGCCTTCAAAGGCTTAACACAACCAGAGATATTAACGGGACATCCAAATTAAATTGAAAAAACTAAAGATTAGCCATGATTAAGACTACTGGAAGTTGTATTGTGGTAATACACCAGTACTGGTAAGGTATATTTCATAGTTTGTTTGTTTTTTTCAGCAAAGTCTTCAGGTTAAATAAAGGTTAAACAAAAAGAAAAATCTTTATTATCTCAGAGCTAAGGGTCACGTCACCCAACTTGAAGCTTGTTCGCGTGGTGGAGCTGTTGTAAAATACATACACTAGTCAAGAGTTTCAGAAGTAGATAAACACACAACAATAGGGCCTGCTCCTCTCTCTCTAACATTGCACAAAGGCAGCCAGAGGTAAAGTGATATCTCTCTCCTCTCCAGCATTTATTTTTCATTAAGACAGAGGGCAGAGCACGAGGCGTGAGGAAATGTTTAAGAGTGACTAAAGGCTGCAGCACACGAGTGAAATACAAAGACAGACATGCCCTGGATAAACACACGCTTTCTTAATGTGTTTTGGTAAAACTATGTTGCAATCTAATATATGACTACAAACGGGTTAAAAGGCATAATATAAGTGGCATTTAAGTGCCAACAAATAAGCACTAGATTAATTTCATGACATTTAAACAATGACTGTCAATGATGATGGCCAATGGCAATCAATTTGTATTGGGAAATAACAGGCCCGGGTTTAATGAAAATGTGGGCTACAGTTTGGGAAACAAAAGCACTTACGATACCAGTGGGAACAAGCAAGAACAACACATTATCTCAACTATCATTTCACCCGTTTGCCATTATTACATCAAATTAGTACACTGTGGCCACAGTGATCACTGTATCTATGACAGTTGTTATGGTATAATAGTTGCTATAGTTTATTCATTCATTCATTTATTCCATGTAATACAACTCAACTTTCTTGTCATACGCCGCCCCTCTCACACATCCATGCATATCAACACACTTAAGAGCTCCTCATTTTGTCCTGGCTGGTGAGTCTTTCTCCAGTTGGGAATTACCCTGTTCTGTGTCATGTTCACTATCCTTCATGTTTGTTTGTCTTGTCTTTGTGAAAATTTCCTGCCTGCCCCTGTGCCATGCACAAGAACGCAAAGCTTTGTCCTAACTGCAAAAAATACTGCTGTCAAGAGCGTGATTTGCAACACAACGAAATAAACGATAGAGCACTGGCCTAATAGGAAACAGCTGACGTTTTCCTATCACATGATTTATAGAGTATATCATCATATCTCACAGTATCAGTATCGGCTGTGTTCTATCTGCAATATAGCAAGATAACCAGTGAGGAGTTATAACCATCGCCTTGCTTCCTCGGCTGAGAGAATAACCAAGACTTGGTACGGACACTGAATATACACATGCACTCATGCTCCTAAATAAGTCTTTCTTTTGCTCTGGAGAGCATACACGTCCAAACAGCCAGGCTACAATAAACACTGACGGAGATGAAACCTTCGCTGGCAGCTTCTCGCCTTGGCCTCAGTGTGGCTACAGTCCAATCAAAACAGCACAGAAGCTGCTTTTAAATGTCAGCATGTCAGGTCGGACCGATGTCACCGCACACTCGCAGAATCACCCTGTCCGTTGTTTTTGTATGTGTGCACTTACAGTCCAAGGCCTATTTGTAGCTGTGGAGATAAGGGGTGGTGGGGAGAGACAAGCAGTCTGGAGCAGAGACATTAGTCCTTCGATGAGACAGTGAAGGCCTCTGCCATGATGTTAAATATGAGTTTTAGAAGGGAGCCAGCTGCAGAGGAGAACGGAGGAAAGAGCAGGATGGGAAAATGTTTAGTCACAGTCTGCTGGACTCCAATCCCAAAGGCATGCAGCTGATTCTACTCTGCTCATCCTTTCAAATCTTCCTCTGTTCTTAGAAAGTCATGCCTCATATTTCACTTCCCTCTCGTGACGTTTTTGTCAGATTATAAACCAGAAAGAAATTGGCACAAACAAGGGACTAACAGTTCAGCAAAAAGCAAACACGTAATAAATAAGACAGTGAAAGTGGTAAACACTATTGTCAACAGGCATACTGAGCACTGGGAGAGAGTAAATGAACAACACATGGTGATTAGGCTTCATCGGGCAACCACACTATCAGTGTTATCAGTGTCACATCTCACACACACGTGCACAATCATGGTTCCTACAGCCATGTGTAAACACAGCTTAGTGAGAAGTTTCCCTTGCCATCATCAATTTCACCAGCTGACTAAGAATTAAAAACCTCTCATTGGTCACAAGTCTAACAGGACATGCTGACATTTTTAACACTTTTCCACCAACCAGGCTGTGAACAAGGAAAGGAAAGAGCTATGTCTGAACGCAGAATCATACGTGAAGCAAGCAACCTCCAAACCCTTATTTCTTTTAAACAATTAATTAACCTTAATAATTAGGGTGCTAGATTATGGTGAGCTAAACAACACGTTCAAAGGTTTGGCTCTGCCAGCATGGAAAAGTGCGGCTTTTATTAGTGTTGGTTATCAGCACACCATAGTTCTGAGAATGGAACAGCAGACTCAATAAAGGCAAAGTCAGGACTGATAAAGGTGCTGACGGAAACTTTGCTTTCTTTTGTCCCACTCATATTTCCTCTCAGTAATGGAAGTTATCCAGGTTTCAACTGTTCAGACACAATCACAATTTTTTCACAATCAAACAAAAATGTATTTCTTTTTTTATCTCTTCCTGAGGGCTGAAAGTTACCCTTCAAAAGACAATCTTCTTTATTGGATTTGACTCAGCTTTTACCTCTCTAACAATATACCCAAAGGGGGGAAAAATGTTTTGTTTTCCATCCTGCAGCAACAAAAATAAGTAAAGGGATTTTACCCATGCATGTGGGGGTTTCCGGTGTTTTACATATAACCTGATTCATCACTTTACACTGCACTAGTTTGGTGGAAGGTAAAGATCTGCAGCGCATCTCAACTAACATCACTTTTACTTTTGGTCAGGATGTTAATCGACTCCCCAGGCCTTGAAGTGAGCTAGACAGTCTTTTAATCAATTTATTAATCAAGCACACACTGCTTTAAGTCTGCATTCAGTAAAGCTGAAAGTAGTCTGTGTGCACACCTTCAACAAAGCAGATTGAATTCAAATCCAATGCAGTCCATTGACTCTTGACATTGACGTGTATTCTGGCTACTTCATAATCTAATTCTGCTTTTGTTATATGCTTTCACGGCAGGGTTACATTAAAGCATTTAAGTGAAACTGCTGAACATTATATTGAACACTTTTATTGCTACTGATGAAGTATCTATTGCTGATACACACTGCTATTGTTTTATTACCTGGACTAAGTTAGAACACTTGCTGCCTTGAAGAAACTACATCAATGCCTAACAGATCTATTACTCTAAAACTCTTAAACTAGGTTTACTTTTGCTTGCACATGCACCATTTTGAATGCACAATATCTATTTTTAAGTAAGAGCCCCCCCCCCCATTACAGTATCTCTACAGATTAATAGTAATAAGTGGTGTCAATGCTAACCACAATATTACAAAAGTATAGCCTTAAGCATTCCCTTCACTACGTAACTTTATGAAATTAATACAAGTTTGATAGCTGTTAGTTGTTGTTTTTTTCAGAACAGAACAAAACAGGAACAGGAACAGAGTGTGGCAGTCAGATCGAAACAGAAATCGTCTTTACAATTATGCTGACTATTTCAGAAACAGAATGATTTTAATGATGAAATACAAGTCATACCATGCTATGACTGGAAGAATGCACATTCCCTGGTTTGCTCAATTTCCTGGACCCACCTTTACACTCAGGCTCTTCTCCTCTTTCTCACCTAATAATCCCATATTGCTTCAATAAAAAAAGACTGGCACGAGACAAATAAAGTCAAGACATTAGCTTAGATAAAAACAAGACGGCCTTTAGGGATAAACTTTGCAGTCAAACAGCATAATTTATCAAAAATACTCAGCACAGTAAACCTTTGAAAATATCATCAATATGGAAATGTTGCTCATGTTTAAATATAAGCTTTACTGTTGATTCATCTGCTGCTTATTTTCTCCATTATTGTTTATTCATTAATCAGTGAAAGATTCCCATCATAAGCTCCCAGAAACCATGGAAACATGTTTTGGTTTTGCAAAAAGGTATTCAGTTTACTATCAAGTAGTAATGATACCAAAAACTCACGGTATGATTATAGCACAATAAAAACTATCAGTCCACAATATATTTAGCGCAATATTTAAAAAAAAAAAAGAGAGAGACTTGAAATATTGTCCTTTATTTAACCATAAATCTGACGTTTTTCCTTTTAACTTTAGGCACGTCTGTTTTCCTCCTTTAATAAAATAAAAGTACAGTAGCAAGCCAGGACTTAAGCATATGCAAAAAAAAAGATGGGCATGCACTGTCTCTGGCAATAAATGCTTGAGTTTTGCATGTACAGTAGTCAGAAGCAGTCTTTTTGTAAAATAAAATAAAAAATAAATAAATAAAATGATTAACCATGTAATATCATGATAGGTGTTGTGATAGTACAGTGTGGTACTGAGACCTTTTTATGGCAATATCACAGTATTTGCTAAACTGTTACCTCCCTACTATCAAGACAAAGAAGACAAGTTAATGGTTTTAGCTCTACATCATAATTATTTATCTGGTGGGGTCTGCTGACCCCACTCTAAATATAGGCCTGCAATTAAACAAAGCATGTTCTCAAAGAGCTATGCCACGTGTGTGCTGTCTCAGACACAAAAACTATTCCCCTTAAGCTTTCCTCTCAGCTTTTCTTGTGTCACTTTCAAAACAGACAAACTGCTAACACTTAAGTATAATGCATACAGTACCTTTTATTAATGGAGACGCACCAACAGCAACTGTCCCTCACTGGTTTCTTCTTAATTCAAAGCAGTCTGTTCCTCAAAGCAGACTCTGGTTTGTCCTCTCACATCTGTACACTCAGCTGTGTCATCCTGGGTCACTTTATATACTACTGGACTGATGGGCAGGTTAAGCAATGCATACACTCATCAACCTTTACCCAAGGCCCATAATTATTGTTTCTCTCTGTCCTCAGGCTGCGATCATCAACCAAGACTGTCATTAGATGAGAGAGTAAAGGCTGTGGGCACCACGTTGGTTCACCGAACACATTGTCCGTGTGCTCCATTAATCCAACAAAGGACCGTTCATCATAAAATTAAAGGGTTTAGGCATGACTTGGTCTGGGTCAACCCCTCACTTTTAACTAGAGGTAAGCTTAGAGGTCAGAGATCGAGAGGTGGAAAGCCACAGAACACATGTCCTTTGGTCCTGAGCGTAAGCACAATTTTTAAGTGCCGGCTGTTAACTTTTCCCCCATTCTAAGAGATTTTATACTTTTCAGTACATTTTACTTGACCAGCTACATTTATCTAACAGCTGCTGTTCTAGTTACTTGGCAGAAAGTTACCTTAAAAGCAAACTGTATGATAAGTGCTGGAAATAAGGTACTAATATGCCAATAGTCATTTGGAGTTGACGACTTAGAATATGGCTGAAAAATGTATCACAATAAAATGTTTCATTTCAGCAAATACAGATACTTGTTTGTTTTGATAAATTATTTTTTAATAAACACCAGAAGAGTAAAGGTTGACAACTTTATTTTGAATTTAACTAATTTATTTATGGATATCACTCATAGCCCGCTCTATTATCAAGAGATATGACAGACTATTTATAACATACTGTTAATCTTATGTGCTTTCATGGCGATTTACATTTAAAGCATTTCAGTGAAACTATCAAACATTCACATATTGAACTGTTTTTTATTGCCACTGATGTAGCATCTATCGCTGATACATACTGGCATTGTCTTATTGCCCTGGACTAAGTTAGGATATTTACCGTATTACCTGTTTTTAGTAAGTTGGAGTTTTTTCGTATTACAGTAGTTCGGCCAATGAATGTCTCTTCTCCGACTTAATTCCAATTTCATGACAGTCTCTACAAATTCCCTGCATTACGCAAGATTATGAAATAAATTAAAGTTTGATAACTGTTAGCACTACTCCTAATCTTATATTGCATGATTAAAGTCTATATCTATGTAAATGACTGAAAATCGATAATTTTCCATGTCTTTTCAAAACTTCTCCCGACCTGGAAAAAACCTATCGTCAAATTCCAAAACCATCCCAGGTTTTTATTTTATTTTATTTTATTTTTTAACACAGTGTAAATCCTATTTGCTAGTTATTATTCAGGGTTTCTTTTGGAGAGCAAACAGGAACAGAGGGTGGCAGTCAGATCGAAACAAAAGTTGTATTTTAATGCTGACTATTTCAGAGACAGTGATTTTAGGGACGAAATATTAGTCATACCATGCTATGACTGGAAGACTGCAAATTCCCAGGTTTGCTCAATTTCCTTGACCCACGCTTACAGCTCTTGGACACAAAACGAAACAAAACCGCTGAACGATGGAGACAATTAAATGAACAAGTCAACGAGTCTCAGCATCTCGTCTAACTTGATCTAAGCTAGCAACATTAGGTTAGCTTCTATAGCAAGTGCTTCATTCAACTACAGTCCCACATTAGTAGCTAACCTGGTACGTTAAACCCTCGGTGTGTAAATAAATGTCTTCACGGTTAATTATGAGCCGGTTTTAGCGGCTAGCTTACGTAGGCTCAGGTATATTAGCCAGCTTCTTATTAGCCTTGACAGTTAGCTTACCAGGTGATGCTGCTGGGGGCAGAGAGGCAGCCTTGACGTCAACTCCTGTAAAAATCCCAGACCGTCCGGAGATGTGACAGTAGGATAAAGAAAATGCCAGATGTGGGCAGCAGGATGTCTGCGGTACGTTCAGTCATTCACAGACAGAGGGGAGTGTGTGTTTTTCCTCGGTCGTCCTCCCATTCAAACAAACCGTACAGCAGCAGCAGTAGCGCGTGGAGGATGATGTGGTGGGGTCATTTCAGTGACGTCGTCAGTGCGCCCTGTTTCAAGATGCCTGTGTCTCCCTCATGCGGTCGACAGCGGCTACTGCAAGACTACACATTCATATAAGTCCTGACCATCAAGGATAAAAACTGACATAAATATAAATTAATTAATGAATTAACTGATGAATACAGAGATAAATAATTAGATGTATAAACAATTGAAAAATAAATACATATAGACAATGAAAAGGGCTATTTCTTGTATTATTTATGCATTTCTACATTTCTTTATGCATTTTTATTTTTATTTTTTCATCTATCTATGTATTTTTGTATCCATATTTTAATGAGGTAGGCAGTTCTACTAAAGGTTTAGCTAGTTAGCTGGGTCATGTATATTGAGACTGATGTTAAGACCACCCACTCAATTAACATATTGATGCTGAAATGCAGAAATAAATAAATATAGGAATGTAGAAATACATATAAAAATACCTACATAAATGTATAAATGAATAAATACATGTATAAATGCATATGTATTACCAAAATGTATTTAATTTGGACCTTTAATGGACCTGAATTTTGTCAGCAGCTAATCTTACATACTACTAGACCCATCAGCCCATTTATTTCTGTGCACAATCATGATTATGTAGAAGGATTCAACACCACAACTGACAGATGCAGCCAGCAGAGTTTTCACAAAGTTCCACCAGCATTAACATGGCGTCCACATACATTGTCCCTACCTGCAACAAGATTTCAAACTAAAGCAGTTGGTGATTACTTGCAGCCCCTTGCAGCCAGTTAAGAAATGTGAGCTGTCAATGGTTGTATAAAACAGAGCAAAAAGTGGGGGAAAAAAAGGTAGAATTACTGCCTCGCACTTGAATGTCTCCACCGACTGGTCAAGTTACAGTTTATATCCATATGTGTCCAGACTCATATAATGTGGGCACTGAAGACTTTGAAGGAATTTAATATGGAACTCATCACTGTATTGACCTGTAACTTTGAATTCATTCAATAAAAGGTATAGCATGTGTGATAATTTCCAGTGAGAAACATGCTGCCTTCGCTTACAGACTGTTTTTTATGGAAGACTGATAGAGAGCTGAACATTATGATGCAAAGCTTACCTTTGACCTTTTGGATAAAGTGTCATCACCTCATCCTTTGATCCCTTTAGATATTTGTGTGTAATTTTGTCAAAATTAGTGCATGAATTCCTGAGTTTTGACCAAAAATGTGTTTAGTGAATTCACCGTGACCTTGGCCTTTGACCACCAAAATCTAATCAGTTCGTCCTCCGAGTGGAAGTTTGAACCGAGTTTGAAGAAATTCCCTCCAAGCATTCTTGAGAAAGGGATGGTTATAAGTTCACAGTGACCTTGAAGCCTTTGAACTCCAAAATCAGATCAGTTCACGCATACATTCATGCAAGCACGCACACACAGAAGCGATAATAATAATAATAATATGACCAGATCAATTAAAATGTTATTATAAAGAGGTCTAAATATTTTTTTGAGTTGCCTGGTGCATATTGACTCCTGGAATCTTTCAGAGGCCTCAGAATTATTTTTACACTGACACTTCTGCATTTTACTGATCTATTTTGGTCTCTACACAACCTGACTGGAATGAACAGGTTAGAAAAAGGACCGACACCTAAACTGTAATTTCCAATGCAAATTACTGAAGTATACACCAGGTCCTTTGTTGACTCAGAGAGACACACCTAAACAGCTCATATGAAAGGATACATTGGGATTTCTACAAGAAATGACACATATGCAGTCAATACAGTGATTCATATCTGAAAGTCCCGTACAATATGTTTCACAAACAACGAACATTATCCACATTCCATATCTATCACAATGAATATATGATGTGAGGACACCAAAGAGTGGGCTCGTCCGGGATTTGAACCCGGGACCTCTCGCACCCAAAGCGAGAATCATACCCCTAGACCAACGAGCCACTTCTGTTTACGACTCGCACCAAAGAATTTCTCAGAGATGATATTTCTCTATCGCTCCTTACTGTTGTAACTGGCGCTCATTTTTAGCATTACGGCGACACAATGAACGTTGCAAACAGAAAAAAAAGGCATCGCCACAGATCATATAGTAAAAGGAAACCGAGTGGAGACGGACTGCGCGTGCGCTCTGTCTGGAATGAAACCCCAGCCTCGCGAAAGATCTCGCGAGAGTTATCATTTTAACCCAAACCATAATCAAAGACATAATCTTTCCCTAACGAAGTGTTCACTGTCCTTAAACCCAGATCTTAATCTCAGAGTTTGCACATTACGTGTACAATAAAGATACAACGTGTACTGATCTCATGAGAGTTTCACAAATAATGGATTTCCTTCTAGATACGACCAAAAAAGTCCCAAATCTAAGTAAATTGTCCACAGTGTGAAATGTTTTTGTAGAGATGCAAACCCGCAAGATTAAATAAAAAAAATCTACATATGTGTAGACATATCTTCCTATGTTTCTTTCCCTTCTTATCAGAAAAAAATGTTGCCAAATACACCAAGCATTTTGCTCAGAATTAGATCTTTATATGAATGGAACGTGTACTCTCACAAAGTTAAACATAAAAAAAAAATACATTCAGTCAACAAACCTTCTCAATTTATAAAAGCTATTGATAACTGATCATATCGATATCCTTGCGCGCTGGCGTGATGATACGTCAGGCGGAACTTGTTTTGATTGCGGAAGTGTACGGATGCTGTAGGCGCAGCCCACTGAAGAAGCAGCCTTCTTTGGGACTCTGTAATTTGATCGTATTTTGATCTAGCTGTATGTAGGCCTCTGGGAGCTTCAGTTTACATCTCGATCGGGTAAGAATGAAGATATTTGGCCGGGTGCTTAACAAATTTAAACTCGTACTGTAAAGGACCCTGGCGTTGCTAAGTTAGCTAAGTTAGCGCGGCTAACGCGCCGTCGTTCAGAAGCATTGATCACTCTATTGACAGGGCGAGCGAGCTATCAAGACCCCGTGGAGTGAAAAACGTGTTTTTTATGACAGCCAGATTATGCCAGTAGGCCAAACAAGTGAATCTTTTCTAAATGAAGTGAAAGTAACGTTGTGTCACTCAGTACTTGAGCTGAAAAGGGCCCACAGTTTCTCATTAATGTGTTTGCCAGTTTGTTATTTTGTTACCACTGCCTCTTTACTGAGTGACAGAGTTGTTTATTTTGACACGAAATGCAGCTAGTTTATCTGAATTTATCATATTATAGCGAAATATACATTAACTATGGCGATAAGCTGCGGTTGACTACAGTCCTACAGTTATTTTTATTTTTTGTTTACATTTTGTCACTCATTAGCAGCGATGGAAGAAGTATTAAAACCCTTTTCTTTAGTAAAATAAGCACTACTGTACTGTAAAATTACCCTGCTGAAAGTAAAAGTTTTATATCTTGAATTTTACTGTGGTAAAAGTACAGAAATATTATCAGCAACATGTATTTAGAGTATTTTAAGTACTCATTATGTCCAATGGCAATATTGTTACACGTTGGACTATTATTACCGATGCATCAATGAATAGCAGCATTTAAATGTAGTTGTCCTGTATCAATGCATCATGTTTTTAGTTATTTGAATATTTAACAAAATTAATTTTACAAAGCATTGCTGATTTATTTTTTACAGGATATGACACATGTAAGTGTGTATGTTGTATGTAAATACAACCGCTGTTTAGACTCAAAACTCCTGACCTAGAGTGAAATTATTTTCTTTAAAAGTTCAAAGAAAGTAAGTTAAGGCAATAGATCAATATTATATAAATATTGTGACATTAGACTAGTTACCGTCTTAGATTTTGGATATCATTATATTGTGATATGGTGTAAGTGTTGTCTTTTCCTGGTTCTAGAGGCTGCATTACAGTGGAGTGACATAATTTGCTGAACTTATCAGACTGTTCTAGCTGTTCCATTTGCCTTAGTCATTATATCCACATTACTGGTTATTATTTATCAAAAAATCTGATTGTGTTAGTATGTTGTAAAAGCACTGATAGTCATCCCTACAATATTGTCGCTTGATATCAATGTTGATAAATATTGACATAAAAATATTGTAATGTTTGATTTTGTCCTTATTGCTCAGCCCTAAAATTAAAGTAAGAAACCGCTTGTTAGCAGTTCCACCTCTGTCCACTTATCAGAGCCACACTTCTCGAGCTTAACTCTGAACATTTGGTCCTTTCTTGACATGCCGTGTTTATGTGAGCTTCACCGACCAGCCAAGAAGACATCATTGGCAGAATCAATACAAGCCAACTGACTATTAGTCAGCATGCTGATCGGGCGTTCTCAAATTTGTCTTCATCTGATCAATGAGGAGTAGAAAACCTCGAGTCATACAAGATGGTAACTCCCAGCAGAGTCATTGCTTTCTTTTTCTAAATATACTCAGGCAGTGATTTTAAGACTGAGTCGTGGCCTCAATACAGGGTGTGACAAGAGAGACACTGCCTCTTTGTGCTAGTTTGTACAGCATTTGTGTGGTCTTCCACACTTACTGCATTGATTTACTGAAAACATACATGCATACTTATGAATTAATAGTGAACTTTATCCTCAGACCGTCACACCCAAGTTCCAGAATTAGCACCAGCCACCTGCCAAATGCAGGTAAAGTAAGTGGCTGTGTAGATTTGTTTTGCTCACCAGCCAAAAAACAAGTTTTAATGTCGAAAAGCGGTATTTCAGTATGATACGTCATAGTTCAAGCACTATAATTGTGAATTCATAATAAATCCTTTTTGCACTAAAATGCAACTGAAAATGTGTGTTTCTTAAAGACTTTTGCTCTTGACTTCCAATAAAGCATTAATTTTAGTCCCCAGAAGACTGGAGTTCTTGCTCAATTATACGTCCACACATGTTGAGGTTCTGGATTTGGATAGAAGACAGTCAGCAGTCATGATGGAAGGAAAATTTTAACTCACAAAAGAGGAAATGCAAACTATTATTACTGTCTCTCACACCAGTGTTATAAACTCAAACAGCGTGTCCAGTGTACATGTTTTTCTTCAGGTTCATCACTACATTGTTAATAGCAGATTCCACTGAAATCCTTACTAAATCTTCATCTTGTCCTCTTAGTGATCTAGGTTGAGCTGTGGAGATGGGGGACCACAATGACGTCACTCTAACGCCGGAGGAGCGAGTCCGTGCTCTGACCAAGAAGGGAAGTTCAGTGGAAGTTAATGATGACGTGCCCCCGCGCCGCTATTTCCGCTCTGGCATGGAGATGATCCGCATGGCTAACATCTACACGGAAGAGGGCAACATCGAGCACGCCTTCGTCCTTTACAATAAGTATATCACGTAAGTGTTCACACTGATGGGCTGCACTCAGTGAGCTGTTCATTGGCTTAATGAGCTTCTATTTGTTTGTGGTTACTTGTGGTTTGATCCTGCTTAGTTAGAGGTTAAATTACACACATAAATGGATTAAATATGAGGATTAAAATGTTGACTTGAGAGAAAATATGCAGGGAGGGGAAGACGGAATGAAGATCTTGCTCAGGATCTGACTTTTTACTTTCCTGGGAGTATTTGACAAGATAATTCAAATCAAAGTAAATATAATATATCCTCCTCTGCATTTACTCCACATACTTATAAAAAATGATGAGTGGCTGGGTGACGATTTTGTTTCTAGAAAACCAACCAGAATCTGCATAGTCTGTCATTTCTCTGAGTTACAGTTTTAAAGCCGTAGTTTTGAATCAATAAGCATTTTCAGTGCAGGCATAAACAAGTATTCATCAGTTAATAACAAGTTCTCTTCTGTCTTTTCATCAAGACTCTTTATAGAAAAACTTCCCAAGCATCGGGATTACAAGACTGCTAACATTCCTGAGAAGAAGGACACACTAAAAGTATGCATACAGTGTTCATACTGTCTTTTAAATTAGATTTGAAATGAATTAAAGAAAATGTTTAAGCTTAACATTTTGCACACTTGTTTTTCTTCTCCAGAAACTGAAGGATGTTGCATTTCCTCAAGCAGAGATTCTGAAAAAAGCTCTCCTGAGGAGATTTGACCAAGAGTATGCACAGTATCTTGTCAAAAAGGTAAACGGACTGTCACCTCCTGTCACACTGAAATATGTTATTGACCCTTCCTAAGTTCCTCTCCTTTTTGCTGTGTTCCAATAACAACTGAACAAGCTTGTTACTCGATAGAACCTCAGGCAACTTTCTCCTGTCCTGTTCCTTGTACTTAGATATGCTCCGTGCTAGGCTCTTCTATTTCGAAAAGAAAACCATATTAGCCTATAGACGAATCCAGCGACCACTTTGTGTGTTCCACCAGTGGCACGTTGTGTCTGTGACACTAGCCAAGTAAACGAAAAAGTTTCCTTGACATCAGCTAACTAAAAGCGACACTTCATCCCAAAATCAAAAATGATATTTCCTTCTGGCCTGTAGTGCTATTTATCCATCTAGATTCTTTTGGGTGTGCGTTGCGGAGAGTTGGACGTACCAGCTGTAGAGATGTCTGCCTTCTACCCGATGTAATGGAACTAAATCACACTGTTGTGGTCTTTCTAGTAGAAAGAAAGTAGTTGCGGTAGATTCTACTTCAGAGAGAAAGTAGTTCCTACATTAAGCTGCCCACAACAAGGTCTGGAAATGATCTTGAATAACCGGGTCATGATTTTTGGAAAGAGACACCACAAGGCGAGTGCCACTGTGTCCCATTAGATTGGAGAGAAGGCAGACATCTCTACAGCCGATATCGTCAAAACTCTGCAACTCACACCAAAACAATCTTATATTTTTGCTTTTGGGGTGAACTGTCCCTTTTAGGATGTGACTATATTTCATTTTTAAAAGTCCCCCAGCAACATCTTTTGACCATCTTCAAAACTTGTTTTTTTTACGTTCACCAGAGACGAAGTAGCAGTTTGCATATCCAAGTACAGGAAACAGGAAAGGAGAGGTTCCAAAAGGGGCGGGACTTAGGAAGGGCCAATTGTATTGTTAATATAAGCATTCTGACACCTAAATAAACATACTTAGGTAAGACATTCACATCAATTCCTATTCCAAACGTGATGTAATAAACAAAAACACATTGACAACACAACTTGCATTGTACACTGATTTCACAGTGGGATGTGTAAACCCTGAATGTGGTGAAACATTAATCAGCAACACAGCAGCCACATGCCATGGTTGTAATAAAATGAGGCATTTGTTCATTAACAATGCCTTTAATCTTGAATAGTCACACTTTTTATTACAGTTATTGAAACACATATTTAGTTGACACACAATCAAACTGCTGTTGTGATGTCAAAGACCTGAAGATCACATCATCTTCAAACAACAGACAAAAAAAAAAACAGACCACCTGCTGAACCTCTACCTTGTATGTACATGATGCGTTTGTTCTCAGAAAGCAGAGGATGAGGCCTTGGCACGGGAGCAGTCCAGGCAGCGAGCGCTGGACACCGAGCGGGAGCGTGTGGCGGAGATGCAGCGGCGGCAGCGTGAGCAGGAGCAGTTCAGTGCCTTTGAGGAGATGATCCGCCGCCAAGAGCTGGAGAAGGAACGCCAACGTGTGCTCCTGGAGTTCGCCACGCCGGCCGCGCCGGCCGCGCCTTCCCCCAACACACCCCTCATTCCAGGCATCCAGGGCCCCTCACTGGTCTCCCCCACCGCCTCGCAGACCATAGGGGACGTGTCTGGTAGCATCAACCACCAATACAATCGCCCCTCTGCGACCACTGGCCCGCCCACCTTCGACAGGTCGCTCAAGCCCGGCTCTCTGGTCAGCCCAGGGAACAACAGTGAGTTAATCTTTCTGTGACACGAGGGGCTGGCCCTCAGAGGATTTATATACTGCCCTGCTCCTGCTTTAAAGTATTTGTTCTTCTGAGCTGATTCCTTTCCCCCTGACCTACTTCATTTCCTGTTTACACCATGCCTTGTTTCAGAACTTCACAAGAATCGAACTTTTGCATTCAGCTCATGTTTATTCCTCTACATGGTTTTCGCAGATACAATGGTGGATGCCCTTCGGCAGTTGGCTGTTCCCGCTGAGCTGTGCCGGAGCTTTCTGAGGTTGGCCGAGGCCAACACAAGCCGAGCTGTAGAAACTTGTGGCATCCTGTGTGGCAAACTGGTAAGACTCTGGAACAGAGCGGCTGTGTTGAACCCCCTTCCGAATAGATCTGTTACAGGAAGCACAAACAACTGTATAAATGAGATGTTAATTGTGTCTTTAATTCAGGAGCGAAACTACAAGTTTTTGCAAATTGAACGTCATAACCTAAGATGGCTAAAGAAAGGAAATGTGAAAGGAATGTGGATTTGTAGATTTTAAATGAAACCGAGACATCAGCTGACCTCGCACCCCAGAGGGGCAGAGCATAAACTGACACTAATCTCACTGTCCCAGATCTGCTGTGGCTTTTGTTTGAATTATATTTGCTGGTCAGGTTAACTTCAGGCACTTCTTTTTTTTTAAAACATTTTTTTAATAAACATGACTGAGCGTTTTAGCCAACAGCAAACCAGTCAGCGCTCTGTTTATTTTATCCTGGCAGAGTCCTTGGATAGCTTTTAGGCAGACGGTGGCTTTGCATAATTTAAAGGAATTTAATAGCGTGACGCTTTTTGTGTTTGTTCCAGACCAGAAACGCGTTTACAGTGACCCACGTCATCGTACCAAAGCAGTGTGGTGGACCGGACTATTGTGACACAGAAAATGAGGAGGAGCTCTTCCTCATACAGGACCAGTATGATCTCATCACCCTCGGCTGGATACATGTGAGTAAAGATGAAAAATTCTGTTCAGTGCTGCCAAATTCTCGAAAACCCTGAAATTTTAATGTCTTGTTTTCAAGGTTGGTCACACATTTATTTTGAAACATGAAACTTTGTTTTCCTTTATTTTGTCGCCCTTCTATTGAACGCTATGATGAAATGTAATTTATTTAGTGCTTGACTTTGAGTTGGGAAAAGGTGTAGGAACACCTTCTTTTGTATTCCTGCTGTGATGTTACAGTAAGATATTCACAATGCTGCTACGTTTTCAAGGATCTAAAATATTGTCATGAAATATTAATGTGATACAGAAACATATGTTGTGTTTCAGTAAAAATAGATTCATGATGATAAGAATTGTGACTGCATAGGCCTGAACAATGTGACTGAAATCAATATTCTAATACAATTTTTTGTAAGATTATAACATGATTATTGTTATGATGCAATTCCACCAAAGTTAATATACAATAATATTAAACTATAAAGTGTTACATAGTCCCAGCAACCAAATAGTGTTATTCTAATATCAGATTTTTCACCGGATGAACTTTTACTCTGCACAAGTGCTTGTTTTTCTATTCACGCACATGTATATTTAGGCACTCTGTTCTCGTCGGCTGCTTTAGACAGAACACAAAAATGACAAACTTGCGCAAAATGTGGTTTGGCAACTCAGAGGCTTCCAGGAATAAGAGATCATGGTGATTTGTCATAAACAGCTGATCCTGCTTTTCTGATTTTTCTTCCAGTAAAGTGAAACATACAGTATGTGTTTGTGCACTGAAAGCTGATTAAACCGACGTCCGTCCACTGTGTTTCCCAGACTCACCCCACACAGACAGCCTTCCTGTCCAGCGTCGACCTCCACACACACTGCTCATACCAGATGATGCTGCCAGAGGCCATCGCTATTGTCTGCTCGCCTAAGTTCAATGAGTGAGTCAGAAAACTGCCGGTGTCCTGTCAGAGCTGGATCTCCTTCCTGTTGTTACATGTGTTAATTTTTATACTGCCAGTGTTTTTTTTTTTAATCTCTTTATGCTAAAGTGTGACTGTGTGGATTGTGTTTGTCCCAGAATCGGCTACTTCAGGTTGACGGATCGAGGAACAGACGAGATCTCCACGTGTAAACAGAAAGGCTTTCACCCTCACAGCAAAGACCCCCCGCTATTTACAGTGAGTGACCCTCTACTGTGAAGCCACATGAGCAACACAAGTTGCAAAAACTTGTCAATATTGAGACTCTTCACCTGTTTCTAATTGCTTTATTTCAACAGTTTACAAGAGTCGAGTATAAGTTTTTTGATACTCGTGCACAATTTGCCTGATCCACACTTGTTTCAAGAAAACTCCTGAGAAAAACTGTTGACAAACTCAGCAGTAACATTTCTTTCAAGAAGCAAATGTCCCAGTGTCACACACAGAACATACTCTGCACAGTTTTCACCTGAGCTACTTTTTGCAAACAAAATGAAATGAAAATGAAAATCATATCGTGTAATTTAGTGTAGACAGATCTTCTTGCATAAATACTATAAATGTAGGCAAAATGGGGTCTCCTCTCCAGAAATTACTGTATACAGTCATGAAATAAGAAATCTGCCTGCTAGAACTGTACTGCTGCAGTTTGGGGAGTTTTTTTTAAACCAGCCCTGTAGAGTGTTTTCACAGCAGGTCATCAAACCCGAGGTCGGCCATGTTGGAGATACTGAGAGTGAACAATGCACCCAAACTTGGAACTGTTCCTGATTATTTCCTGCCTTCAAACGGGGTCGTGTTAATGAGAAGGGTTCATATGAATGCCCCCCTCATGTGGTATTCATGACCTCGCAAGTGGAAAGTTCCTGAAAGCCCCGAGTACACAAGTTGTGTGCACGGCTTCCCATGTTGTGACTCATGAATTCCATTTGAAGGCAGCAATTGTTGCTCAAAATGGTCAATTTTGTTCAGCCAAATATACACAGGTAACAATTAACTAGTTTCTCATCCATTGACTTTGTCAGTAAATTGTTTGAAGAGGGATGTTTTGTTTAGATGCTTAAATGTCAAAAATGTAAAGATCAGTCGATCACCTACCTTGGCACAATACATGTCATTGATGAGCTGATACTGAGCCTCTCTCATCCATTCACACACCATCTGGTTCTAAACTTCCAAACCTTTGTAACATTGAAGGTCTTCAGCTGTTTGTGGGATTGGTGAAAAAATTTTTGGTTGTTCACTATGTCGGGACAGGAAATAGATGGTCAGATTGTCAGGTTGTCACTCCGAGACGAAAGAGTCAACTTGTACGGATCTCCACCACCTATTAACCTTAGCTGCTCCAAATAACCTATCCTGCTGACCAGCTCTTTCTCTGTAAAACTGAGTAGCGTCCGCACGTTTTCCTGAAATTTTCCGTGGTTTAGATATCCTGAGGTTGGCTTACCAAATGTCAATTCTTTCTAAGTACCAATTGAATTGCTTCAGTACTATTGGATATTAAAAAATGCCTTGACATTTGATACCAAGTTTCAGTTGGAGTTTTGACATTCATATTTTTTATATAGTTTAACACTGTACAGATATTCCCTTAGTTGCTTCTTTTTAGTCCAGTTATTCAGGTTGAGTAAAGTGCTCTAAAAACATTCTCCACCTGCTCCCAGATATTCCTCCTTTAAAGTGAGTAATTGTGCTGTAATGTGTAATGTAATTTTGTTTTTGATTAGGGCTGGGTATCGGTACTTGATACTTTTCAGGTACCGACCAAAACAACCCAGTATCAAGTAGTATTGAAACTGCGCCTGTCAAACGATACCTACAATCGATTCTTTTGTTCCCAGAGAAAAAAAAAAGACTGTTTGTATCGTTTTGCGCGCAGCCAATCACTGCAAGCGTTCTTCGATTCAATGCGCCGTGTGATTGGTCCACCATGGACAACAATAGTTGGCGGGTGAGAGCGAAGTGCGGTGCCGGTGAAGCTGCGGCGGAGTACAAAAAAAAAGCCACCTAAACGATCTAGAGTATGGCTGAGGACTGACTAAGTCAGTGTTGTTCAGTGTTGGTTCTGGTTGTGATATTGACACAGACCAAAATATTTCATTGTACAGGTTTGTACAGCTGTTAATAAATATTTGAGCACTTTTGAAATGCATTTGTGTAGAAAATTTTTTGAATGGCGACGAGTGGTGACATTTATGCAACTGATTGCT
>JAJHUR010136555.1:0-32334 GCA_027495735.1 Lutjanus campechanus
GACAGCACTGACTTTTAGCATTTCATAATGGTCTAATTATTTTTGAAGAGGGTTTTATTAGTGGTTTAAATGACGCTTTTTTTTTTCAACCCAACCACCGGCAGCTTCAGGGCGAGATTACAGGAATCCATGTTGAAGAAAAACCTACTGTCAGTTGAAACCCTGGAGGTGACATCTATTCCTGGCCCCCCATTTGTTCCCTCCACTGCCTCTACCACACACGGCGGCCCCTCCCAGGGTCCTTGCTGCCTCGGCGGCTGTCAGCCTCGGCTTCCTTGCAGCTCTAGGTGTTGGTAATGAGCAGCTTCAAACCTCATTGCCCCCTCATTACAGTCAGGGCCTGCTGGGATTGCTGCTTCTTTCCTTCTCTCCAGGATGTCACGATCAAAGAGGCGGCTCACTCTCTGCTGGACACAGGTAGACTTCTGAGGACGTGACTCTGTGATGTGTGTGTATGGTACTGTATATAGGGAAAAGAAAGGACATATATACTGTATATGTGTTGTATACCTTCCATATTTGCGGTTTACCGGGTTTCTATTTGATCGTATCTCTTTTTGTTGGTTCTCCCAAAAAATTGTATTTATACACTTGCTTTGAGGCTTTTGGAAAGTGATGCACTGGGGACAGTGAAACACTGTCTCAGTTTGTTTGACAAAGTTGACACATTAAATTAATTTTAATTGAATCCAAACTAGCAACCAGAGAGTCCTTTATTTTAATGACAAAAAAGGAACCAATGCCAGAGGTGGTCATCTGCTCACAGATATCCAGATGGATATCCAGGCTAAGACTAGACTTACTCTTATGTGGACTGGACATTGTTTCCAGTCCAGTCATCAACTTGAGACTTGGTTTGTCAGTTGCCCACTTAGTCTTGCAATACCAGACAACCAGGGAGCTTGCTGTCCACCAATTGTCTGGGGATTTCTAATGCAAGGCAGTTGCTTGAATAGCGGTGAGTTCAGTCACGAACAAACCTAACCCTTACTTTTTTTGCAAGGACATGCCTTACCAGAAAAGCTCCTGTTCTCCCAGTCTCCTCAGTAATAAGCACACAATGTCACTGCTCAAGTATGAAGGGCCGCCCTTAAGACAATGGCTTCCAAGATTGCATTTTGGGTCAATGCGCTTGGTCTCTTTTGCTCTTCACATGGACTGTTGCAGCCAAAGCCCACTCAAACATGATTAGCCAATACTACAAACAGAAACCAGAACACGCCACACACACACACACCAAAATCTTGCCAACAGATTCTGCGTTTATATACAGGTATCTAATGGGGATTATTAGTATAGTAGTATGTACCTAGTGTAATTAGTATGCAGAAGTTCTCATCCAGCAGTGCAGGGAAATAGATCATCCCATTTATCAACTGACATATTCTTTAGTTGGCTAATTATATACATTATAATACATATATACAATTATACAATATATACAATTATATACATTTTACAGCACATGATTGACATTTAGTGTCAGCATTCTGTGCCACTGCTGAAAGTAGTGTTCTGTTCAGTATGACAGGAAAGACAAGGGTGTGGGCTTAAGTTAGTGGATAGGTGTGTAAGGTGTCCAACTTTTATGCCAGAGACACTGGACTTTGTGTTCCTTCTCATCCCTACAGTATATGTTGGTTTTGTTTGTAACCAGGATCATGATCTTTTCCTGACTGGGCGATGGAGTGGTCTTGGTCAGTCTGAAGCCAGCCCAGTCTCTTTCTGTTTTGTTGTTCCTCTTGGGAAACGCCCGGAATCTGCAAGGCCCTCAAACTTTTTTATGAATAAGCATCATACATGAATCAATACGTTTTGTATGTTTTCCTGACGTCAGCCAAGTTGCTAAATTGTCTATAAAACACAATATACACAGAAATGTTAAGTTAGTTGGCCCGTCAAGATGTCAGGACAGAACAGCGTTCCAACTAAAAAGAAAATCTAAAGACAACTGCAAATTAGACAGAAAGGGATTGAACAGTTTCCAATCTGTCAGTCACTAGGATGGCCAGGGCCTTTGCAAAGTCTGTAGGGTTGATTTGAGTAAAGCCAACATATCAGCTCCCATCGGGTTTATTTATTATCGCTCCTCCAGCCCACCCAGTTGAACAAACCTCGCTTATTTTTAAAGGTGTTTGCAGGTATGGCATGTTTGCTAAACTGCGCAACAGTATTTGTTGAGCTTAATCGGTCTTTCAGCACACCAATACTAACATCATTGTCAGTGCAATTTTTAGTTGGTGTTAAATCAAGCTTTTCTCTTATAACAAAAATCATTTTAATAAAACAGTTGCTATTGGTGTTTTAAAGAACTAAAACAACACAAATTAGAAAAATACAAATTCAGGTGAAAATAAGATGCAAATAAGTGGAGACGGTTTCCCTTAAAATATTCAGGGTAGTACAAAACAAAACAGAACATTCTGACTGTTTAACTAAATTGACATTCTGCAGCTGGTTAGAGCAGACACAACATATGTGGTTAAACCTAACTGACGTAGATGTGATATGACCACATCACATCCTTACACTCTATCCTTTTTTGACTGGATCAGGGCTCTCTTCTTAATTGGCTGATCCTTACTCGACTCCTGGCCCATGATTGGCTGAACAGAGAGAGATGGAGGGAGAGGTCGAACATCGTTGGCCCTGTTGCTGATTTAATGACACCCAGGCTTATTTTCTCTCTATATTTCCCACTCCTCTCCGATCTCAGCCACGCTAATGCTGTCCTGACTGGAGAGGGCTCAGTTTCCGTAGCAGCATCATACCACAACAGTGCAATATTGTGCCAGCATTCCCACACAGGCTCCCCACATGTGTGCCAGCTAGCAGAAAAAAGGAATTGTGTCTGCTAACGGCTGCTACAGTCCACAACAATAAACGTGTAATTGTGGATCGGTCCAAGTGGGAATCCCATAAATGTGCTCATTGGTTTAGTGGTAAAAAAAAAAAGCTTAAAAGCATAATTGTGCATTTCATTAAAATCATAAGCTGCCTTATGATCTGCCTGTGCTCAAATGTACAGTGTGCCAATCTCCTGCCAAATGTACAGTATCCAAATCCCCTGTATTTGCTTGATTTCTCACACTCCAATCCAAGAATCTGCTAATGCATCTCCCATGTTTTTCCCCATGGTGCATGTATCTGCATAGTGGTGCTGTATGTAACATATCCCCTGGCCATTTGTTTTGCCTACTTAACCGCACTGCACCTGTCTCCCCAGAGAGTATCCCTCCAGCCTGCGGCAGGTAGCTCATTCCAGCGCCGCCAGCCACCAAGGCTCAAGACTTTATTACCCACACAGGCCAGGGAGGTATTTGTGCCTCCTGCTCTCACACTCTAGGAGGACTTATCCATTATTGGCAAGGCAGAGTATTGAGCCCTGGAGAGGAGCTATGGAACCCCCTATGTTTAAATTTAGCCCCCCGTTTTATCTTGGCTTTCTCATTAGCAGCACTGGAGACTAATTGTTACTGGTTAAGTCTTTATTGCTGCGGGTTCTTTCACTTGTTCGTCTCCCTCTCTCTCCGTCTAGCTCACTGTTTTTCTCCCTGCTCTTTTCCAAATGGCACAATGGCAGGGGCGGCTCTTTGTATGGTGGTAATTAGCTTTTATGGTGTTGCTATGAGCAGGGTCCTTTCACTGCCGTGGCCGTCACTCTGCTCGGCCTGTCGCTTTATCACCCTGCCATGCTCTGGGCAATTAGTCTGCGAGTCCACCTCCCACCCCACCCGCTGCTGCCATCGTCCAGCCATATCCTTCCAAACCCCAGCAGAAAGACAGAGACAGAGACAGAGAGAGAGAGAGAGAGAGAGAGAGAGAGAGAGAGAGAGAGAGAGAGAGACTTCCACCTCCCTCCCTGCCGCTTTGCACTTTCACAGCAGGAATAAAAATCAGCTGGTTTCACAAAGACCTCCTTTTTGTTTGGGCAGTGGCGGCGGATCTGACCTGCCGTATAAAAAAAATGGGAAATTTCTAATAGTGTTTCAATTGCAGCATGTTATTTTGCAGAGCAGCAGGCTCTGAATGGGATAATTGTCAACACACAAAAACAGGAATTAATGAAGTTCGTTGCACGTTGCATCAGCAGACAATTGCTATTTGATTTCCCTTCCTTTGTGTAGAGCCCGTTCTCCTTGAAATTATAGCTGTGGTGTGCAGAATCCTTCTTCCTTTGGAGCATAATTTGTGTACCCATGAAGATTAATTCGCCCACATATGCCAAAACGCTCTCACTAAATATGATCTGTTGTTTAGCTCTACACTGATCATCCACAATATTAAAACCACTGAGAGGTGAAGTGTATAACATTGATAATCGTATTAGGCACAGTGCACAGTCAGTGCTGCAAGTTGATGTGTTGGAAAAAGAAAAAGAGTATGGATCTGAGTGATATGACTCCAGGTCTGCAAACAGCAGGTCTTGTGGGGTGTTCCTGGTATGCAGTGGTTAGTCCCTACCAAAAGTGGCCCAAGGAAGGACAACCAGTGAACCAGTTACAGGATAATGGGTTCCCAAGGCTCACTGATGCACATGGGAAGCGACGGATAGCCTGTCTGGTCTGATCCCACAGAAGTAGCACAGATTGCTGAAAAAGTTCATGCTGACTATGATAGAAAGGTGTCAGAACACCATACTATGCAACCTGTATAGCTGCAGACCAGTCAGAACGCCTACTGATCCCTGTCCACCACTGAGAACACAGACCATGGACAGAAGTGGACCATGGACTAATAGAAGAAGGTAGCCTTGGCCTCCAAATCTGCCAGATCTCAATCTGATCAAGCATCTGTGGGATGAGCAGGAACAACACATCTGATCCATGGAGGCCCAAACTCGCAACTTACAGGACTTGAAGGATCTGCTGTTAAAGTCTTGGTGCCAGATACCACAGAGCACCATCAGAGTCCATGCATCAACGGGTTGGAGCTTTTTTTGGTGGTGCAAAGGGGGACCTACTAATTTGCGAAAGCAAATATGTTTTTGTGTTAAACGTAATGCCAATCAAAATACATGTCTATTAACATATTGAGAAAATGCTGTTAAATAAAGTATGTGGCAAATCACAAAATACTTAAGGTGTCACTGCCTTTAATGTTTAACGCAAAAAAGCAATCTTGCAAGACACTATCCACTCATAGTGACTGCAGCATTTTTTAATATCAGTGTGTGTGTGTGATATGAAATTGAGATATATACATATATGTATACATATATATACATATATATATATATACTGTATATATGTGTGTGTGTGTGTGTGTGTGTGTGTGTGTGTATGTGTGTGTGTATATATATATTGTGTACCACAATGTTATTAAAATGGTTTTGTACTATACAAACCTGTTTCTTGGAGACGTCATCTCACAACACAGAATCCCCATAAAGCAGTGTTGCCTTGGATCTGCTATTTTTTACTACTGTTGCCACTGTTGACTGAGTGGACTCTGTAAACTGCCGTAAAATTAATATGCATCCATTTGTGACTTTTTTAATGATCACGGGGGACCCCATGTGGAGCCCTCTGTTATGAAAATGAGGTCCTTCTGGAAAACTCCTAATCAAATGATTGTATTAAAACCTGGGTGTCGCTTTGAAGTGAGCAGCTTTTGAATTAAACAGGAAGAAATGTAAAAGCGAGGCTCCCGCATGCACAGTTTGATTTAACAGCACTTTGATATCTGCCCCCCCATGAGAATTGGAATGTGTGGTTTTACTGCACTCTCTGTTATTCAGTAAACAAAAGTGTGACAGGTGTGAAATGTGCATATTTTATGTGAAGGAGCAAGTAAAAGAGGAGTGAAAACTCGGTCTCAGGCAGAGCAAATGCAGTGAGATAACGCTTTACTGTGAATCAAGCAGGCAATTCGAGGAAGGGGGCAGGTGTAGAACATACACACATCAGGCATAGCAGCGAGTTTCCATGTGACATTAGTTTTGTTAGCTGCTTTACAGCCGTTCAGACATAAAGTATGCTTATGTTGGGTGACAAAGCCCTCTAGCGGTGGTAGGAATCATGACTCTCGGAGTGAAAGAGGAAATAGTGTGACAGAGAGAGAGAGTCTACAGATGGAGGAGGTCGATGTGGTTGGATGGTTTGCTTCTGTTCGCTTCCCGTTTCCTATTGACAGTAAACATTGATTTCCTTTAACCACGGGGTAGCAGTCGCTCCACACACCTTGCTCTTTCTGTAAGTCTTTAAGTTCCCTTAAACCTGACCAACAATGAAACATTGCAGTGTCAGATCAGAACTTTTGCAAAAGTGATTTGCCATGGTTTTGGACATCTGGAGAAGGAGGAGTACTTGAACTGATGAAATGATGTGGTGCAGCTGATAGTCCCCTGTGAATCCAGTGAGGTGGGTGATCATAGACTGTAAATAGTGAACGGTGCCTCTGGGTCTGACAAGTGAAGCCAGTGCCGAAGTGCCTCAAACCTCCATTGGTTGCAAAAAGAAATCCAAATGTATGTAATCTTATGAGAAAACGAACCTACTTCACACATGATTTATGACCTCAGTAAACAGTTTCCTAATGAGTTTATAGTCTTGCCAGTTTCAAGTCTTCTTCAATACAGCATGATGTTAAATTAATGTAAATTGTGGTCTATGATATGTTAAAAAATTTCCATCCGACCATCATCAGCCCATCCATTGCATGAACAGAATGCAAAGGGCTGGGCTCTGCAGGCTGTTTTCCTCTCACTCCTCACCTACCTTAGCGCACTCACTGTCCACCTGAGTGGGTGTGTATAGTGCCGCTGGATGAGAGCACAGCATGGAAAAATAAAATTACAAATATCAGCCCAAAATCAGCCAAAATCCCAACTGGCGATGGATTCAGCCCATCATTGAGAGGCGATAGATTTGTCCAATCACCCAACTCTATTATGATCCTATTTAGAGTTAAACAGACAGTAAAACAGGGTATGCTGTGGGCTGTGGCTACCTTGTGATGGACAAGTCACTACCCTGGTGTGTCCACAGGCTGACTGAGAACCCGAGCCAATCAGGATAGAAGCGCAGGCAAATATGCCTACTTCTGGCTCCAAAAAAACTATGATGGCAACGGCCACAATGCCAGACTCAAGGCTTCAGTACGGTCATCGACAAACCACTGAGTGACATCATAGTGGATTCAAAGGAGGGTAAAATAGTGGGCAGGTGTCGTATATCTGGGCAATATCTAGGAAAAGACTGAAAGTACAGACTCATAAACATATTTGCCTTAACATCTATTGCTTGGCAGGCCTTTCTCTTCTGCATGGAATGATGCACTATTGTCATCTTAGCAGTTTGCTCATAAATGGAAGGAGATTTGGGTAGTCTGTGTGTGTTGCTATAGCAGCATGTCTGAGCATCAAAAAAAGAACCAACTGAAAAGAAGTACCTTAAGCTCAACAGAAGAGGGAAGATATGTAACATATTGTCTGCACTCAGCAGTGATTTCTGAGCAGCGCAGTACAAAAATGTCAGTCAGTGCTGAACTCCAAGGACAGACACAAGAGACGAAAACCACATCTTCACAAATTCAAAGTAAGAGTCAGTTCACAAAAACCTGACTGTCAAGGCAACATATTTATTGTTTGAATAATTTTACTGCAAATGTTGAAAATGTCTATAGAAGACCAATTTCATAACCAAACTCAATGTGATCCTTCCATGATTCTCTCAGAAATTTACTCCACAAGATGTTCAGTGTCCTAGATTGACAACGACTGTTCGGGAATATCTACTGCGTTTTTCTTGACCACCATTTTGATTTCACTGCTCCAGCAAGAATGACAAATCCCAACCCAGGGGAACATTTGAACTCCTGGGACCTATTGGCGGTCTTGTCACTGAGCTGTGGTCTTTCCTTCTTAGCTCAGATATTGATCTGCCGCTTAGGCAATTAGTCTGAGCAGACCCTTTCCCCTTCTTATCCTTTCTCCTCCCTGCTCCAATCTAAAGCTCTTAGAAATACCGAAGGATTGCCTGGAGTCAAAAGAAGCCAAATTACCTGCTCTTTTTTCTTCCTTTATTGTGATCACCTTGCAGCTACAGGGGTTAGGAAAGATTTCAACTGTTGATACAACTCAATCATTCCCTGCTTTCTCACTCGTACTGCACCCAAGGCTTGCAGTCCAATGATGCTGCTGCCTAGACTAGAAAAATAGAAAACACTGGGATGGACACTTATTTAGTCTTCTTGTCAGTATAAGTAGGTGGCTTAGGGAGGAATGCTCCTTCATTTAAACATGAATAGGCTGATGTAGCACTTGAGTAATTCAAAGGCCCTGTGTACACCTGGCAAGGATACGTCTCTTGGATGATCCGATCACAGGTGGACAGCTTTAAGTACAGGTGAATGCAGTCAAGATGCACTGGAGACAAATTGAGAAGTGATCACTCGAACCACACTCTGAGGTGGTCTTGGCCACATTAAACAGTGTGTATATGTTATGTACTTGGCCTCACTGAAAGGGCCCTTATGGTTCACTGTAATGCAGTTGATGATGTGTTTGGGTTCTCTTATGCCTGGGCCACACTACAAGACTTTCAGAATAGTCCAATCACTGTGCTGTTCACACTACACCACTCTCTGCCTTGTAATCGTGAGTCTTGAAGTTGTTGGTCATGTTGGTCACTTCTGCTGCCTGCACACGTGCTTTTAAGCACCTTTCTCTGTCCAGGTGCACCTCAGCAGCAATCAGGGACAGAGCTGGAGAGAGACAGAAGAGGACAACAGCAAAAGGAACGCATACAGTCGTAATATGGCATCACTGTACTGGTTGCTTGTTCATGTCTAAAGTGCGTCTACCCGCCAACATGTAGCAGCTGTCAGTGTTTGAATATACGGTTTCAACTGATTTCCCCATTTACAGTAAATTTATTTTAAAAAAGCAACATTTCATTCATTGTAAATATGTCAAATTTTACAAATACAGTAACCAAACCAATATATGCTGGGGTTTTGTTGCCAGGGGATAAAATCCTCAGTTGAGTTATGAGAAACATTCAGAAACACTGTCTACAACTAATTCTTTATTATTTGGGCCTTCTTGTAAATTCAGCCAATGTTATACATTAAAGTGTTTATATCTTGAGACTCATCCTAATGCCGCGCATGAAATAACATACTCAGACTTGTCCGCTTATGATCACATTACTCAAGGCGCATGTTAATCCCAGGTGTAAACAGGGCCAGGGTGTCATTTCTTATGTATGAAGAACCCCGTCCAGGGTCCATTCTGAACACTACAATTCAATTTGACGAAAGAGTAGCAATCAATTGCATTCTAGTTGGTATACTCATATTTATTGTATCACCTTTTATAAACACAAACAACAAAACACTCTCAACAAAAACTAGAAGTGGAGAGAATGTCCAAGACCAAAGGATGTACTTCTTCCTTTTGTCTGTCCTGAGCAGTGCTGCTGTTCATTGAAGCTCAACCAAGGCTTAAGTCCACCACCTATCACAGCTGCCTTTCATTTTACCAGTTTGACACTGAACTCAAATTGGCCGTCTTCCTGTAGAGGCAATCCTCATTTATGCTTGTTTCACCCAATTTTGTGTCCTTTCTTTTTTACTAATGGTGGGCACTGAAATAAAAGGGAGAGCTGATCAAAAAGAGTTGCTGCTTGTTTGTGTGTTTGCAGTAGCTGTGTTCTCAAGGTTTGTCTGGAAAATAAACAGCTATATGGCTTAAAACTGAAATAGTAAGACTTACCGATGTCAACAAGTAAAGTCTGCAGCTGCTGCAGAGAAGATGAACAGCAAAGACGGTAAATACAGGAAGGATACCAGCCAGAGTGTGTAGAAGCAGTGATGCTACTGTATTCTTAAAAGGGCCATTGAGCAATCTTTGACCACAGCTGAAGGTCAAATACAATATAGCAGGTTTTTACAAGATTGCTCTCTGTGAGCTCTGTGACTGGACGCCAGTCTTTCACCTCATCACAGCTGATGTTATCTTGGTGGCATGTTTACAGGGCCAGTTTCAGAGAAATTCACCCATACACTGAATTTGTTCTCTCAAATAGATTTATTAATACAGCTACAATGATTTGAACCAGCTGTTTGACGCGACATCTTCATCTTCATGTGACCATGTACAGACCTGACCTGATTCTTCAGAGTTTTGCTCCATTAATAATAATAATCCAAACACCAGTCAATAGCAGAAGATTCGGACGGTAGAATAAGGCATGCAACATGGAATTTCATAATTTCATAATTACATAATTGCACCTCAGCCAGCAGCCTCAAAATCTGGTGGTTGAATTTGTTTGAACTCAGTTGACTGACTTAAAAGTGGGAAAGAAAAAACACCTGCAGTAACTGATGGTAACATCAAATGCTGTTTAACACAGGTCTCAGAATTCTGGAGGCGGTAAAACAAAGTATTGCTGCTGTAGAAGTCTGGCAATAATTTGCCTTTATGCATCATTCTGTGCGCAACTGTGATCTGAAAGGAGTTGGTTACCCGGCTGAAAAGTGTGCATCCTGCAGCTCTTCACCTAACAGCTCGCTGTGGCTGCTCAGCACTGTTCCATTTCTTCCAGACATATTTCAAACTGATCCGCTGTGGACTGTTGTCTTGTGGACACATTTTTTTATAAAGTGCTAAACTCACTGACAGACACACTGCATTTCTTGTGGCTACTTCATAATAAAAGACATGTTTGCCAGTTAAAATGCTTTTAATGTGAAGCTGCAGCAGTAGGAAATGCTCTTAATCTCTGAACCCATCTGTTATCGTCTGGTGATGATTTAGCATTCTGCATTCATATGCATCTGTCTGTAGAGATTACACATGCACTAACTTCATGTTAAATTTTTTCATAATATTGCAAATATTGCAATACTTTCATCAGTGGACCATAAGCTTGGTCACAATTGTGTTAACTCATTCAGCAACACAGTGCGACTTAAAAGACCTTTTTTAAAATGAAAACCTTTGAGGTTGTCACTTTAATCATCACTACAAGCGATATACAAATATTCAACAATATAATTTAACGATAAAGTTGATGTTCCAACATGAACTTAGTGGCGATCAATCAAACAAGAAAGGCCTAATGAGAAAGAAGTGTGAATTCTCAGGATGTGCTGCAGTGGTGAGAAGCTGGCATTAAATCTTTCAACTGCAGAAAATGTGTTATGCTCATATAGAGAATAAGATATCTCTTATCTCTTACTCTTAAGCTTTTAACGATAATGGCGTGCTGTGTTGTCAGTGGGAGCTCAAGTTCAATCCTTCACAACACAACATCTGAGCGGTCCAAATGTCAGCCTTTGTCAGATTTTCGCCTCGATATGCATCCATCTGTATCAGCGGCGTATCTCTCCCCCTGACATTTGGTTAACTGGGAGTGGAGGAGGGAGGCATGGAGGGAGGGAGCATCACTTTATTTAATTACTGGGTGCCGCTGTGTTGAGGAGGCTATTACAAGCTAATGACCGTTGCCAAGATTCCCTCACAGCAGCAACGACTGCAAAGAAGTCTTGTCCAGAGGTCGTGCTTACATGCATTCACACATAGCTTTGAAAATAAATTTGCAGGTAGCCACTGACATTAGAGAAAGTTTGAACTTGGGGTTACGTTCTGGAGAACTGGGACATTTTTTGAGGTGGTTTTGATTTTTACTTTTAAATTATGTTGAGAAAATATATTTTAAAAGATCAAACTCTTGGCTATTAAACTATGCAACAGGGCAGCCTCCTTGTGATTACATTTTTTTATTATATGTAGATGTCAACTCCATCAGATGGAAAATTGGACAGAATTGACGTTTTACAGAGTTGACAAAATGTTAAATTTTTTTATTTCACAGCATAGTCATAGTGAGCAGCCATTTTATTTTTTAAGGTGTCTCAGAGTTCTCTTAATATTAATCAAAATACACATTTTAAAACCATAACTCTTTTTTAGCTTTGATTTAGAAGGACTACAGAGTTGACATGTTATGGTTGAGACACAACAGATGATAATATTATTTAATAAAGAAAAATAGAAAGTTTACTGGTGCTTGAGCAGTGTTCCCGCCTTTTTAAAACCAGGAAGTGAGACAGGGGTCCGTAGGGTAAAGCGAACCGCTTTTATGACTGATTAAATCAGATTTTTGTACAAATCTGACAGAGTTGATGGAAATCTGGGACACAACTTTAAAGGGACAACATTTTCATAAAAAATCCATTTTAAAACAAAGTTTCTAAGAGTCCTCTACATGCAAATCAATATGCACATTTTTAAACCATAATTCTTATTTAGCTTTGATTTAGAGGGGCTACAGAGTCGACATGAGGCACATCTGACAGCAATATTATTTAATGAATTTGTTTAAAACTAGCAATAATGTTTTTGTAAAAATCTGTCAGAGCTGACAGAAATCTGGGACACAACTTTAAGGTCCTCATAAAAATAGATTTTAAAACAAAGATAATTAGAATGAATTATAATATTATAAAATGATAATTGTCATAGCAACTTTTAAGAGCCAACATTTTCATGATTTGTCTCACATCTCAAGAATGGCTGCCATACATAAGCATCTTCCTGTGTGGTTCCATAATATCTGCTGGGCACTGACTGATTAAGCATCTCCAGCCAGTTAAGACAAAGGAACGTCTCTCTTTGTCATCATTTCTCACCTCGCCTCACTAAATTGACATAATTAATTTACCTATTGACAGACTCTTCATGCCTGCGACTGATAATTTTTAACTTAAACAGAGTCTGAGCGGAGGAAAAAAAAAGCATCAACATTTTTAGTCAGCTAATGAAGCAGTAACAGCGATGATTGTTTTCCTTCTTGGAGGAGAGTTTGTGTGAAACTAATGACTTCTAAGCGATAATTAATTGATTCTCGGTCACCTGAATAAGCAGAGTTTTAATAAGAAGTGACAAGGAGAACAAGTCCCAATATAAGCGCCTCTTTACCATGTGAGGGGGAGTCGCTGCGGCGCTTTCTCACTGTTGTGGGAGCCAAATGAAATGTCTCGGTGATAAGCCGCCTCTCAGTCAGAATCAGTAGGAAACGTGCACCATTTATGGCAAAGTAGAGCTTCGAGGCAGTTTGATTTGGTGTTTTTATGCTGAAGAGTCTCCAGAATGATGATGACACACTGGGAGAAAATCCCTCTTTACAATTAAGTCACACATTTACAGTTTAAAAGCAGATTTGTAAGTGACGTACATAAATCATATTAATCAATGTCAATTTGATTGAAGTGATACCTGCAAAGAATCAGCCTCTTTAGAGAAGTGAAGTGTCTCGTTTCAGAGGAATATATGAAAAGTGCTTCTGCAGCTACGGGCATTTTTAAGTCCCAGCAGTGAAATTTCGGATTTTTCTTCAAATTTGTCATATGATGCTTGATAAATATATAACACAGTGGTATTAAATATCTTGCCAAAAAAAAAAAAGACTAAATGATGTGATTTAATAACATTTATGAAGCATTTTATGGATCCGAACACCACATTTGTTTATGTTCCACATGTCCCAATGTTCAGATATGTAAAATGAGTTAATTTGATTACTGTATGATATTATTCCAAATGGAACGGTTTCATGCAAATGTTACTTCAATTATATACAACAGAAGTTAGCAAGTGAGGGTTGGGCCAGGCACACCAGGTGACCCTCAAGATCAAGAAAATCAAGGCAAAGATCATCTTTTCTGCCGTAGTATTTATTGTGTCTTCACCAACCAGCCTCTTCATTGTGTATTTTGTATATCTTTCTACAACAGTTTCAGGTGTTGCAGTAGAGACAATTTAAAGGCAGACAAATGGATATTTCACTGCGTTTCAACCTGGTGGCTAATTTCCATGTTTTTGTCTCAGTGACTGATGAGAACCACAATTTTGGTAAGTGGTCCAATGTTGAGTGACACAGAAACAGTAGCTTATTGTTAAAGGTTACATTATCACTGTTGACATTGTGTCCTTATGATACAGGATGTCATTACTGCTTTATTGTAGTAATTAATCTGATTTTTATTTGCAAACATTATACTGGGATAGTTTGCAGGTTGGAACTGCAATATCTGTCATAAAAAGCTACATATATTCTTTTGTAGGATCAAAAGTTAAGTTATATCAGTATAGGTATGAAATCCCCTATTTTTTATTATTTCAGTATTTACAATGATGCACAAAGCTTGATGAAAATGTAGGTAAATGAAATTACACTTCTGTCCTTACCACAACATACTGATTGTAGGACAAATGTATAAGAACAAATGGTGAAAACCATGAAAAAATAATCCTGTTTTAGATCAGGGTACCTATGTATTACAGCCTCTGATGGTTAAAATTAGATCTCACTGAGGTTGATTTTTACTCATTCTGTAGAGTGAAAAGTGCCCGTAGTTGCAGAAACACCCTGATACTGTTGCTGCAGAGATGATCAGTGGTTACATTAACATACTAGGTTAGTGTGGTGGAGCTGCTGATAGGTTGGTGCAAACCTCCGCAGCACTGTTCCCAAGCGATGGAGTAATATTTTTCACTCTAATACATATTTTCCAGATGCTTGAGGTGCAATTGATTTCTGTTTCTACCGCTCAGAGGTTTTACTTTGAGATCTATTACATCTGTTCCTCTGGGCCTGAAAAGGAGTGCTGAGTTTACTTCAGCGGTTTCATATAAATATGTACCACACATACACAGAAATCCTCCACGGACATTGTGTCAGTCAGTGAAACGGCTGCATATATTGTTGAGCTTGAACGTGTGATACTAGCTCTGCATCACACATTATTATTATGTAAAGGTTTCCTAAACAGCTAAGGCTTGACAACATAGAGTATATCAGGAGCATGCTGCTGTACAGACAACTCTGGAAAGAGAGACGGCACCTTTTTTACTCGTCAGTACAGAGTCTGATATGCTGTTTGTGAGTCAAGGCGATTCCCTGAAGGCCCACCGAGCTCTTATCTACACTCCACTTTGAAAATGATTTCTCTTTTTTGTTTGTTTCTCAAGGAACATGTTATATTGCTGTGCACTATGTCACTTAGTTTAATATTTCTAAAGTTTGTTTCTGAAGATGCACTTCTGAGTTGGAGTACAGCACACTGCCAACATTTATAACTTATGTTGAAGTATTAAACTGCTCAAAAACTTACAGCAGCACATTGCTGCCACACCAGGAAAACAGATCAGGATCACAAAATCACACCAAAAGTTTATTTTCACATTATTATGATGTTCTAACAATATTCTATTTAGTTTGTTATGAAGTTATAAAGGAATAACTTATTGTTTTATAGTGTTAGAACAAGAAAAGTTTCTTGTTAAGACATTATAACAAGTAAGTTATTAATAATCTTTTTTCTTGTATGGCAGAAATGAGCCTCTGTAAAAATGCATGTATTGCATATTTTTAACACACATCTGGCCTCAACAACCCATGCATGTCCATTGTCATGACAAGGCTAATTTCACTGCAGGAAAATAGGGAAGCCGATGTATTCTCCAGTGTACTGGGACCATTTAACCCTGTCATCAGACAAGCTATTTGATATCCATATGATTTGTTTTTTTCTCACACATAGAATGGAATAGAATAGAATAGAAATACTTTATTAATCCCCAAGGGGAAATTCATTTGTCTGTAGTAGTCTCATCTATTAGTATAAGAATTATAGAGTCTGATGGCAGTTGGTATGAAAGATCTTCTGTATCTCTCTGTCCTACAACGAAGAGAGAGGAGCCTTCCACCACCATTATTTCTTTTTTATTTTTTTTTATTTCTCTACGTCTGTCCATAGCATGTACATGTACATGTCTTTGTAATTTGAGGACTGGGCCATTTAAATATCATCTATTTACACTGAAATGTGCCACTGAAATGAAACTTTTTCTAGCAGTCACATGTATTTTATAAATTATAAGATACCTTCAAACAATTTTAAAAGTGTTTAAGAAAACAAAAAAACATGGTTCAATTAATAGAATAAAAATTATATTTTCCAAATAATAATTTAGTTTAATTGTTTCATTTTTTGATGATTATTAAAAATAATAATTTCCAAAATGTTCTTTCAAATTATAATTCTCATATTCTTATATATATTTTCTATTTTTTATACCTACAGAGGGAGAGCGGTCATATTTACTTTAAATTTCTTAAAATTTAAAGTTAATTATTCGTGCATCTTGAGGTAACAAAGCGTTTTTTCTTTTGATAACAGGTTCATTTATCTTATTATCATGAGAAAATTAACTTTGCTATCTTGAGATGATGGAATAATTAACCCATGATCTTGAGATAAAGGCTTTTCTTTAAACATGTAGGTCTGTTCTCAGCTTCCATAAATATCAAAAATTATATTATATATTATATTTACTATGATTTTTCTTACTATAATTAACAATATGTTCACATTTTACAGATATCTCTCTCTCTCTCTCTCTCTGAAGTTAATATCTTTTGTAATTTAAAGACATGTTTTATGTGCATGCTAAAAATGAAGGGTCAAACAGGTGCACACTGGACGTGGCCAATTTAATTTTTAATGTGTCACATCAGTTGAATGTCTTTGATTTAAGGAGAGCCATATTTAAAGTGTGGATGAAACATTAACTGTAATCACTAAAGCAAAGGACTACCTGGGACATGGAGTCTAAAACCATTCAATTCATTAATTCAATCAATATTTAAAGACAAAACAGTGACATAGTGTTACAGAAAGGACATTTTGGCTCTAATACTTTTATTGTACCCCTGTTTACCCCCCATAGTTACATAATCGATATAAACAGAAAAGTCTGTAATTATTCCGCTGGCACACTTTAGCTTCCATATTTCTGTGTTCACCACCTCTCATCCTTGCAGCAGACTAAGAAGAAGACATTTAATTTACTGGTGTCACCCTAAAGGATTTGTGGGTTATAAACTCCTCAAACATCCTCCTCCAGTGTGTCAAGCTGTCTGCTGCAGCTTTTAAGACAAATTAGTATTTAAATACAAAATGTTACTTTCCAGCTAATGGAATCAGCAAATATGGTGTTATGTCAAGGAAAAAAAAACAGAAAAAAAACACTGCACTCTGAGTCTGACTGGAGACAAGCTGAGGGCGGCATGAATATTAAACAAACACCATTCTGTCAAGCAAAATGCTATAAGTGATGTTGGATGTGTGAGGTTATACTGAGGTAAATACAGTATGTCAGTCTGATATTCTTCATGACTTCAGCGGCTGAGGTCACTGGACTGTGGCTCTGGGAGTTTCAGGAGAGTTGTTCATGGCTGCTAATACTGATGTGTGCCCTTGTGTGTGTATGTCAGTGTGTGTGTACATGCAGGTGTGTGTGTGTGTGTGTGTGTGTGTGTGTGTGTGTGTGTGTGCCACACCACAGTGGCAGCAGGGACTCAAGATTCCAATGCACGACACGTCCGAGGGCAATCGCCACGGCGATTTACCCTCTGCTCTGTTGCCGTGGTGACTGAGTCGCTAAGGAGGAGGGTCTGTGTGTGTGTGTGTGTGTGTGTGGGGGGGGGTTCAGACAAGGGCCCTTGTTACTTAAAGATGATAGCACCCCCAACACCCGTCTCTTTTCCCTCTGTCTCATTTTCATCTCCTCTCCTCTTTTCTTTGCATCTGTTTTTCATGCTAGTCTTTCTTTTTATCAATTTATATTTTTTCTTAAAGCCTTTTCCTTTCCTTTCCTTTCCTTTCCTTTTCTTTCCTTTCCTTTCCTTTCCTTTCCTTTCAGCAGTGTTGTCTGTCTCAAGGTTTGTGCCGACTGATTATTCAAATCATTATAATCGTTTATTATAAGACAAAATAATTATTGTCTCCTTCAGCTGCCGGCTTTGTCAGCCCGCCTCCGCATATACTGGACGTTTCCGACAGAGTGAGTGGCTGAATAACATAAGACACTGGAAGAGAATGCTTAATAGCGTGGATGAAGCGTAATACACTGCTTAGCGCTTTATTAAAGGTTTAGATCAGGGGCAGGAGAAAAGAGAGTTGTGCTCTAAATCCTGGAGCCTTGGAAGGCTTAAGGTGTGATGGGAGAGGTATGAAAATCGTGCAAGTGTGTGTGCGTGTGAGACAGAGAGTGAGAGTAAGATAAGATGCCAAAAATAGGATGGACAGAGCAGAGAGAGATGTTTAGAGAGAGATAGTCTTGGTGAAGATTAGTATTTAATAGGAATCTGAGCTTCCTTTTAATCGTCCCTGTCTCTTGTATTTAGCTCAGTGTGCTCAGTAGTGTGTGTGTGTGTGTGTGTGTGTGTGTGTGTGTGTGTGTGTGTGTGTGTGTGTGGTCTGATGGAGTCGCCTCATTATAAGACTCAGAGTGCTGACCAATAACATGCTCTCATCAGTATGCACCCCTCTGCAGTTGTATGATGATGTTCTCAAACATCTATGTTTATTGTCTCAAAAGTACAAACTATGTTTAATTATCAGATTTATTCAAATACCATCAATCCTGCGACAGCAGCCCAACACTGTTTATCACTGCAAGTGGTATGTGCTAGTGACATGCAAGGTCCATAAGACAAATGAGAATCTACATATTAGGACGCACTGGTGGACTCAGAGTGGGGCAGGGGCAGCGACTGCCCCCTCTGGTGGCCCCGTGTTTGAAAAAAAAGCAAATTGCCCTCGTGTTTGCCCCTAAGGTTGATAAAACTGAATGTGATGGGTTAGGGTTAGGTAGAGGTTAGGTTAGAAGTACCTTCTAGTGCCCCTCCAGCACACTAAATATGATAAAATGCCCTCTAGAGTGTCCTTCCCATGGACAAAACATGATAGTGTCCTTTAGAGTGCCTTTCCAGTGCACAAAACGTGATAAAGTGCCCCATAGAGTGTCATTCCAGTGGACAAAACCAATAAAGTGCACTTGAGAGTGCCCTTCCATTGACAAAACATGGTATGGACAAAGTGCAGTAAAGTGCCTTATTAGGTGCTCTTCCAGTGGACAAAATGTGATAAAGTGCATCATGAGTTTTGGCCCCTGTGGTTTTTCACCCTTGCCCCTCACACAACCTGAGTCTGCCTGCTGTTGTATTCTCATGCCTTTATTTGCTCAACTGAGTCCACATGTCTGATACTTTAACTGTTTATTAATAAACTAACATGCCAATTAATTTACAATTTATTATTTAAACCTGTTTAATGCAATTTGATGACTCTCCAGAACTCGATGTGTCATATCATTAATGTGCTTAAATGGGTGGAAGCTGCCAAAAAACTATTAATTATGTGTTTGCTGAGTACTGTGTCACAGTGTCAGAACACAGACGGTGGAAAATAAATTTAATGAAAAACATTTGCTTAGAAAAATAATAGAATAAAAACATGTGAAAGTTCAGCCCACTCTCTCAGCAGAGAGGTGGTATAATATACCTGCTGTTCCATGTTTTGCCTCATCTGGTTGTGAAAAATACACAAATGTAAGAAGGTGGGGTTGTATAGAAAGTGGGAAAATTAGCATCAATGTCACACATGAGACCAGGGTTTGATTCCTGTGCGAAGCCAAAAGTCAAATTTGATTGTTTTAAGGAAGCAGTTATTTATTTATTATTATTATTATTATTATTATTATTATTATTATTATTACAAATATTAATTGCAAGACAACAGACAGGACAGTAAATACAGGACAAGACCGTTGGCCATGAAGCAAGAGAAACATCATTCATCGTCTGGTGTTGTATTGGTTTTGTGTGTGTGTGCACATGTGTGCAGACGGGGAATAATTGTACTGTATGAGGTTATAGAGGGAAGAGAAAAAGGTGGTGGGGGGACAAAAATGAATAAGGATGAAATAATTTCAATAATAACTAACAGAGTATGTAAAAGAAAAGAAAGGGCTAAAACAGTACTACTGCTTTTATTACTTTATTACTACCACTAAAAATGGTCATAACAACTAGGACTGCAAGCAGTCATAAACGGGCCCTCGCACCCCTGCACAACTCAGGCTGCTTGCGGCCGCGGCCTCGTGGCCTGATTCGTACCAGTCAAAGAAGCTCTGAATTTTTACGGCCTTCAGACATCATAGGAGGAATGTGATGTCACTTCCTGTCTCCACTAGGTGGCACAATGAGTCTGACTCCTGAGTGTCATGTAGATGTGTTCAGGTTGGGACTTTTATCATACATATGAAGTTTGGAGCAGATTTGACCATTCAGTCCCATGTTATAACAATTTCGTGTTTCATGGCGAGACATCAAAAGTTGACGCCACGCCACACCCACACCGCTCAACGCTGACCAATTCTACGAATAACTTTTGAACACACACTTGTCTATATGGTACACACCAGTTTTGAAGTCAATTGGATCAGTTGTGGAGGAGGAGTTTATTTAGCCACGCCCACTTATGAAATTAATATCATATGCTCAGGGCGGGACCAGTGACAAACATTAAGATTTAGGAAGATTCGACTAAGTAAACTAAAGTTATGTCCACTTCCTGTGTTTTGGCGAAACACCGACCTCTGCCACGCCATCAGGGCGGCAGCGTTTGATGAGACATCATGGTCTTCACAATATAGCATGACTAACATCAAATTTGAGTTGAATGTGGTCAATGTGGTCAGATCAGCACCTCAAAGTCTAAAACATGGTATTTCCTGTCGCCAACAGGGGGTGCTATGACAATTATAAGATTTCTGCATGTAGACGTGTTCAGGGCGGGACTATTATCAAGCATGTGAAGTTTGGTGCAGATCGGAGCATTTATGCAAAAGTTATAGCAATTCATGATGTAGCTTCACCAACTTGTTCTGCGTGTTTTAGAAGTGCAGAAATGCAATCTTTTAATAACGTTTAATCACAAACTAGTGTAGATGGTAGACACCAATTTTGAAGCTGATTTGATGTATCCTTTTGGAGGAATTCGTTAAAATTCAACACGTGGAAAAAACCAAAAAGTGACCACGAAATTCAAAATAGCCATTTTCCTTTTTTGTGCGTCTGGACATGATCTATGTGTGTACCGATTTTCGTGCAAATCGGTGAAACGTGCCAGTAATGGCGGCGTTTAAAGGGCGTGGCCAAGTCGTTTTGCCACGCCCACCAACAAAAACCACATGACAGGTAAATTTTCACCAAGACTGACGTGTGTGCCAAATTTGATGAGTTTTTGAGTATGTTTATGCCCCCAAAAATGCAAATCATTTTTTTCTGGTAGTCTGAGCAAAAACAATAGGGTCCTCGCACCGAGGTGCTCGGGCCCTAATAAAATCAGGGAGGGTGAGAGCAGCACACCTGCCCCAGTCACCCACAGTGAAGAGGGGACGGGGCCCCGGCCAGGGGCTCCAGGGTGGGCTGGCAGGGCAGACATGTTAATACTAATGATGGTCAAAATGTGCCATCATTAGCGATCAACCAAATCTGAGGATGTGCTGTAATGACAGGTGGCACCTCTGTTCATGGGTAAATGTCAGCATCAGTTGTTTGTAAAAATGCCTAAAAGAACAGTTTTTTAAATATATAATGAACTTCAATGGGAAGTCAAGGTTTTTGCAACCTGAATTTTGTTGTTTGTTGAATTTTATTCACTTACCTAACAAAATCACATTTCATCCTCATTTATACATAAAACAATGTCATCTGCATACAACTGGACAAAACAATCAAACAGATTTCTTGAAGATTGTTATTCAAATAGAGAAAATAAGGGTTGTTTTTCCCCTCCTCCTTTCTTTTCTTTTTGTTTGTTTTGTGATGCATGTTGTGATTTTTTAAGGCATTTTTTTTGCTATGAAATTGCATGAAGGGAAAATTGCAAAAGAACATTGTGATTTTTTTTAGTATTATTCATTAAACTTGTTCCAGGGAGAATAAAACTGCACTCTGTTCTGAGTGTTTTAAGTAACATTACCATAAAGGCTAAGAGTTACAAAAATTTTGATAAAATATGTTTTACTCATGAATGCAGAAGTGCACCTGGGGAGTATCTCACAAAGAAGCAAAATATTTTTGGACCTCAAACTCAGTCAGCACAAAATTATAACATAAGTGCTGTTAGCAATGACTAATGTGTTCTTTTCAGTGCCCATGGCAAAATAAAAAATATGGATGCAAAAATTGGTTAGCGGATCTCACAGGAGGCTACGATGATTGGACAAATTTGCATAATTTTGCCCAGGCCTGCTCTAAATAATTTGCCCTACAAGTATACATACTATATACTGAGCAGTGTGCAGTAGATATACGTTTCTCTTTACACATTACATCTCACCAGTAATAAGAGAAATAACACCTTGCAGAATCTATATAAACATATAGCAGGACTAACACCCACCTGCACAACACCGTCCACATGTGTAAACGTGCAACACCTCCATCAGCATCTGACCCAGACAGTTAATGATCAAATATACACATTACCTGACAATGGATGAGACACATTGAGGACATGTGGACACGATGGAGAGATGACAGGGCATCTTGTCTATAATTAGACTGATAGAATTGTCACTCTAACAGAGGGTGTGAATAAAGGCAACACTGTTAAAGGTTGTTATAATGAGGCTATTACCATCAGCCATTCTGCCATTTTTTTCTCCCTTTGTTCATCCCACTGATTATTATGCCACTGTAGATGGAATGGAGATGAGATGGGAGAGTGTGCAGACATTCACTAAGTTTGACATTGGCCTCCGGTCCCACAGGGAGGAAGCCTTAAATTAAGTTGCCTGAGATTCAGCCTTTCTGTCTGAGGAGAGGTCAAGGAGTGTTAGGCAACACTTATTCACCGGAGTGATCCTCTGTACGCCTGTTGAGCTAGAAATGAGGGACCAAGACTAATTGTTTCAGAGGAGAGGATGGGGTGGGGGCGAAGAAAAAAGTATTCAAAGAACAACTAGAACAGATACTAAAACACATCACGTTATACAAATAGTTTAAAAAGTGACTGCAGCCTCATGCTGTTTTAAACAAATAATTCAAAATGTGCATCTCTGTCTTTCTTGGTAACTTTTTCTCACATTCACATCATTTTTTGAACATCAGTTGCATCTATTTGAACAATCATGTTACCTTCATCTCAGTAACTCATACATTGGCTTACTGTATTTCTAAATATCCGATGGTTGGTTGTCCTGGTTACTGGTCTGTTTTCAGGTACCACTGTTGCCAAATAGGTATGGGAATTGATGAGATTTTACTGATACCAATGCTCCTATCGATACTGCTTATCGATCCAGTTCCTTATCAATTCTCTTGTTAATTCCTGATCAATTTTATGTGTGGAAAAAGTAGGCCTACACAGGTTTTCAATGTTGACACAACTGTTTTATTATCTCAGTCTGAACACAGTGTAGAAACAATAGAAAAATTGATTTAGGTTTTCTTAGTCAAAGAAAAGGAAGCAGTGTGGAAGCAGTGTCACTCGTGTGTATACAGTCAAATACGTGGCATTGTTGGAATTGAAGCCCATGTTGCATAGGAAGATGTTCAGTATATTGCTGGTGTTTTCTCACTCACTTGAAATGATCAGTTTACAGACTTCACATCAAGCACTGTTGTCATCTTTCTTCATGAATTGAAGCCATGCTTTGGACCATTTCTTCCTCTCTGCAATGACTCCTTGTTGCAAGTTTCCATTGTTCTGTGATGCACAGCTGTTAGAAAACATGCCGGTGTTTGGTGCTACTTTGCAGTTAGGGTATTAGGGGTAGGGTTAGGGATACTTTGCTATTGATTTGTGCTACAGTAGCATTTTTCAACAAGACAGCATAAATCATCAGAACACCGGCATCAATAAAAGTAACTGATAAGCTTGGAGGCATATGATGACAATAGATCAGACAATTTGGAACCTGGTCTCAACTGGAACTCCCGACTCCAATCCCTATTGCCAAGCTGCCAACAATTGCTGTTGGCCATTTGTTTGATACCAACAATTCTTAACAACACTACAATAATTTCCAGGTTTTTATTCATTTATTTATTTATTTTGCAAAATAATATGAAACCTGCCATAAATGATCTAGTACCAATACTGCTTAGTTATCAGAGTAAATTTCTGACATTGGAAAATAGTAGTTTGTCAGAAAAATAGAAAGGCTTAAAAACCTCATTTTACTTCATCATTGGATGTAATTGTTTAAGCTGTAGGTGTGAAACTTCGGTCATGTGATGACCAACCCATACTGACCAGAAAACATACAGGTTAACTGTGTGAGCAGTTTATTACAATTCATATTTATGTTTATTGTCAGGCAGCACAGTAAGAATGATGGAGCTGCAGGAAAAACAGGAAAACTCATGTAGGGAGGACAGGGTGAGTGGACTGGTCAAACATAGGACTTCACCCATGAGACTGGAGTTTGAGTCCTTTGTGAAACCAAAAGCAAGAGCTGACTTATTAAAAGTTTTAGCTTAAAGTGATTTGCATCACATGATATACTTGTTTTAATCCAAACCACAATCTTTTCCTAAACCTAACCAAGTAGTTTTGGTGCCTAAACAAACTACAACCATTTCATTAAGTTAACCACATGTTGAACAGTATGTCACATGACTTACATAATGTACTTAATGTCAAGTGCTATCTGTCAATGGTACTCTTCAACGGTCATGCACGTTGTTTTGGTGATCATTAGCCATAGACCAATTCTGTCATTTAAGTCTGAGGATATCTTGTAATGACGGGTGGTGCCTCCAGTGATGAAGGGTGTTTTTTCAGGTGGTCAGATGACAGCATCAGTTGTTTGTAAAAATGCCTAAAAACAGTTTTTACAATGAACTTAAATGGACATTTAAGGTTTTTGCAATCTGCATTTTGTTCAAGTTTTATTCATGTTGATTTTACTCACTAACTTACCAAAATCACATTTCACCTGGATATTATACAAGATTTACATGTATATGTATAAACATATATATACACATATATATAACAGTGTCATCTGCATATAACTGAACAATACAATTAAACAGATTTTTTTGAAGATCGTTAATGAAAACAGAAAAACCATCGGCCCTAGAATAGATCTTTGTGGTACACCCTTCTCAATAATTAAATAAGTCAATTGACAGCACTGCAAAGAAGCACATTGAAGATTGTCTTGAAGGCAACAATTAAACCAAATAACGTTGGTTTGGAAAGAATTAAGTTTATCAAGAAAGAAATTATGGATGTCTTCGACTTATTCTTTTTCTCACTTTATATCGTATGTGCATTGCTGGAGGGAGACTGAGAACAAGAAGTTTAATTACCAACGACTGCTTCACCGAATTTTGTTTTGCATTTAAAAAATAAAGAACTTGGTGTCTGGTGACACCTGTCCATCTGGAGCAAAGCTCTGTCAGGAGCCTCAGTCCACACAGTGAGGAGGTCAGGGCAGATGGATGAGTTGAAAAAATGTCAGACTTTGACACAGGAGACGGCTTTTTATCTCCTACTGACAGTCACTGATGGTTCCTTTTAACCATGACTATGATATGATCTTTGCACCTTGCTATGCTGCCTGGTACCAACTCACTCTTAAGATAATACTATATGTTAGCTTATTATCAGATTTCAGCTTCTGCTGCTGCTGTCACTTTATTATCTTTCCATATTTATTCAATATTGTAAATTAAGATTTGCCTGATATATCGCTGAGGTAAAGAGAAAGATAGAAAAGAAAAGAAAAGAAAAGAAAAGAAGCCTGTGAGGTGGACAAGCAGTGCTATACAGTTCTCGCGCTCAACCCATGATCTTCAGATTGTCAGAGCGTGGGCTCATTCAGATGGCTTCCATGGCAACAGCAAAATTACCTGTAACACAGTGTGTGCCTGTGTGTGAGGGAGTGAGAGAGAGTAATGAGCTGTTCAGATCTGTCAGGGACTGCAGACTGTACACCAACACACTGCGAGATTTCAGATGAAAACTTCTCCTCCATTTCTTCATCCCTCTTTCCATCCTTTTCATAGCATCTTCATTGTGATCCAGTCAGTTCATAGCACCGTTATGAACAACTGGGGAATGATTATTAGTATTGACAACCCTGTAAAGCCTGACACATGAGCCTGACATGGTTATTGGACCTTTTGACAAAATCAAAAAGTAAAATATAACATTTCTATATCATTTACATATTGGATATTAAGTTTTATCATATTTGACATGTCAGGCAATTGCTCATTAAAGCTGCAATCAGCACTGGATGGTACCTTGCACCTCCACACCAGTCAGTCGTGGCTCCATAGCTGGATGCCGACTGGTCAACGAGACTCAGAATTTTCACACCTTTCAGACGCTGCTGGACCAAGTTCAGTGTCACTTCATGTCTCCATTAGGTAGTGGAAAAGAACACCCACCAATTGTGCGTCATGATCCAGTACATCAAGTGTGCACCATGTTGTGAAAATTTCATGTAAACCAAATTATAATTGTCAGAGGAGGGTCACTTTCTGTTGCCAGTAGGTGGCGCTGTGACTCCTAATTGGCATGTAGATGTCCTCAGGCCAGGTCTCTTATCAAATGTGTGAAATTTTTAACGATTAGATTGAACAGTGTACATTGAAGTTACAGCAACGTCCTGTGTTATGGCGAAACATCAGAGGTTACTGTGGGGTCAGAGCAACGCCTTTAGGCAAAACATCAGGATCTTCACAGTACAGCATTACCAAGGTCTTAAAGCCTTTCTGACCACATTTGAGTTCGATATGGTCAACCTGTTTGGAAGAGTACACCAAAGTCTAAAACATGTCATTTCCTGTTAGCAGGTGGAGCTATGATTGTCATTGATTGTATTGTCATGTGTTCAGGCTGGGACTCTTATCAAACATGTGACGTTTGGTGCAGTTTGGACCATTTATACTAAAGTTGTAAACATCAAAATTCCATCATTCGGTGCTCGAGTCCTAAATATAACATACAATTATGATCACACTGGAATTGTTTTTATGAAAATCAATTAAAAAGACAATTATTAGCAAGAGCTCACTAGCTCAACTGTTTGCAACAAACGTGATTATAATGAGAGCAGCCTGCATATGTAAAAAAACAAACATACAAATATTTCATTTTCCAGTCTAAATTTATCTTAAGATGACATTTCAATCTTAAATTTGTTTGTTTTAGACTGCATTTATGATTGTGGTAGAATAATGCAGATCCCATTATAAATTTAATAGAATAATGAGGAGGGATTGAGGGATTCACAAATATCTTAAGTACCAGCTTTATAATCTTTGATGTACAATTTCAACATCTTACTATAAAATGAGATGCAAAATATTAAATAATTATGGGTGGTTTCACTAAAGTAAATATTCATATTGAAATAATAGCAACAATATAACTAGCTATAATATTCTTACTACAAAATTTTGAAGGTGGGCGTGTTGGATTTTGCATTCAAATGCAGGTTGCCACCTGCAGTTCACTGATAATACCCCAGAGGGCAGAGGACATGTCTCATATTGATACAGCAGGTTTTTCTGGAAAGTATTGATCATATTGATGTTGTAGAGGTCTCAGAAACTCATGTATCAAATATGATGTAAATGGTGGTACAGTCACATCCAAACAACACTGAAAACTCTTTAGGCTGTTAATTTCACAATGATATAGGCTTAGCTAATTACAACCCTCTGTCACTGCTACTGAAACAGAGCAATTTATAGAATCCGAGGTATCGTACAAGGTTCAAGACCTTGTCTTAATTTCACGCCTAAAATATGTTGAGAATTCTCTTAAAGGTCTTATATTTTCACCATACAGTACCTACCCACTGTTCTAATGAGTACAGGATAGAGTTGGTAATACAATACATGTCATATGCAAAACACAATTGGGCTGAAGGTCCCTAAACAATTAGTTTTCTGGTGTCATTTTTCTTACTCTGCCTATTTATAGTTTCACATCTTTATTAGCTGTGTTCAGAAACAGGCTTTTCCTTTAAACTGCTCTTTAATTCAATTCCGGGCTGCATTAAAAGTAGCGGTATTCATTTGGCTTTCTAAAACCTGTTCACTCACCCCAAAAGCTTTTGTGTGGAACTCTGTCAGTTTATGTGATCGTCTCATGTTGCCCTGTGTTTGAGATAATTATCGCAGACCTAATGTAGAATTTCTGATATGATAAGTATGGTGTTAATGCAGGTTAGCTATATTGTATATATTTGATTATTTGAATTACCCAGCCCTAATTTCAGGATATATCATCATTCTCAGGGTCACAGGATTAGACCATGTTCAAATAGGATGGAGGGTATAGATGGGAAAGATGCCATGGCAACAACTTTTGAGTTTGAGTTGAGTCGATTGTTAAAAAGGTATTGATTATATAAGACAATATTCACTGAGTCTTAAGAACAGACTATGGCTGACATGAAGTGCACACGTTTGCTTGATCTCCAGCAGGGATGGGAATCAAGAACCAAGTTCAACTGAGAACCGGCTGTTTACTGACAATTGTGCAAAACAGTGATGTCAAACTCATGTGTCTACACTGATGGAAATGTGCAAAACAGAAAGATATATGGTGATATATGGTGTTCAGATTCAGGGGTAATAAAGCAGTTACATCGACCTGTGTAGGCCTGCTTTTTTCCACACAGAAATTTGATCAGGAATCAATAACGGCAATCAATAAAGAATCGGACAGATAAGCAAAGTCAATAAAATCAATAAAATCTCAATTCCCATCTCCTAATTTCCAGACACTCCTGTATGTAATGTTCCCCTGTCATAACGACTTAGATGTTAATATAAATGAAATTTACAACTTGGAAACTTGGAATTATGATAACCCGCACTGTGTCTGTAAAGGTGTGTGTTTCCAGCAGCTGTTTAGTAAAAAAGCTCTGATAAAACTCTCTCTACGTTACTGTTTAGTACCAAAATGAGAAACTAGCCAGTGAACATAATGGAGCATTTAGCAGCTTGACAGACAGAAACCTATCTTAGGAGTTGATGGAGAACAAAACGGATCTTAAAGAAGGACTACCCATGAAAAGTAGCCTTTAGCTGACTGTTGCATTTACATTTGTTTGAAATGTGTTTAATATACATTGTCCCTTTTCAAATGACAGTTAAATTAAATTTAACAAGTCTGCCATAATATAAGGTAATAATGTGTTGTTTTTTACAGCTTGTTCTGTTGACTGAAGCTTTCACAAAAATCAATTAATGCAGCTTTGAGCATCAAACATTGTGCCACCTAACGAAGCCAAATCTTTAGCTGATATAAAAATTCATTTAAACAAAGATGATATGAATCCCTTATCAGTTGAATTTGAATGAGATTGCCAGAGTTTTGTTTGTAACAATCATGGCAGAAATTGGTCAACAAAATTTGGAGTGACAATTTGAATTTGTACCAACTTTCTCTCTTTACAAATTAGCATATTTGTCATGAAATTGCAAAGAAACCACTGAACAGGATGTACTTTAAAAATGCAGAGTGTATGTTTTGTATATTTAAAGACTTCCTGTAGTTTAAAAGAAATTTAAGTACATTTAAGGTTACAATGTTTGCTTCAGACAACTTAAATGGTTCCCTACATTTAAATTTAGTTTAACTGCCACCAAGTTACTTCATACTGCAGTGAAACTTCCATTCTCCCAATATGTAGAGAAGCATCTCTCCAGCATCAGTCACATGTTTATATGTATGTGTGACAGCTCATGTGCGTTAAGCAACGCTCGAGTCACTTGAGACACCCATAGAACCTCCGTACAGCGGGGATCAATCGAGCAGGAGAGGCTCGCAGTCGATGTGTAGTGCGGTGCATTCTGCAACGATTTCCTGCCCACGTTTTAATGTATCTATAGGACAGGTCGATGAGCACGCTGGGAAGAATTCTATATTTCTGCCTGATGAACTACTTAATCATCTCGGGGATGGTCGGCTGAGTGAGAAAAATCCATATCCATTTTACCTTTTGTCTTTCATTGGCCACTGCCTCTCAGGTCATCAAAAAATAGACAGGGGAGTGAGGAGGGGGAGGGCGGGGGTGCTGGGTGAGAACGTACAGCTCCACATAGAGAACAAGGGAGAGATAAAACAAGGGAATTAGTTGCTGATCATAATTTACAAAAAAGCAAAGTTACACTGGGCTGTAACTCTTTCAGCTATACAGCACTGAGACTTGCACTGTAAAAAGTGTTTTTCAGTCGTAGTTAAAGTAATTTTTAAAGTAAGTTTCTAATGAGTCTGTCAGCTTTCTGCTGTAATAATACCAGTCTATTTTTGTGGATTATAACAACTTGAAATAACAGCCTGTTGCCTTAACCTGCCATTATTATTTCAGTCAAATCACATCAGTCAGTTTTCTCTTGGTATTGTATGTCCTTTTGTGATCAAATAATGTATCATGCTAGATATAAAATGGTCCTCCTGAACTGATTAAATTGTGTTGGTGAAGTTTTTGTAAACTCACTGAATGAAAGCAACTTATTACAATTGTTTCAATTGTTGGATGCAAATAAAACTAATTACTGAGTGTGATCTAGACCTACTCTGTATGTAAAGTGTCTTGAGACAACTTTGTTGTGAATTAGCGCTATATAAATAAAATTGACTTGACTTATTGTTCCATTAGCAGTTGCAGCTGATGTTAGCAGCTATTCTGTGTAGCTAACATTAGCAGTTGGTCTGTGTAGCTAACATTGGCGGTTGGTCTGTGTAGCTAACATCATTGGTTGGTCTGTGTAGCTAAGATTAGCGGTTGGTCTTTGTAGCTAACATTAGCGGTTGGTCTGTGTATCTAACATCAGCAGTTGGTCTGTGTAACTAACATTAGCGGTTGGTCTGTGTAGCTAACATCAGCGGTTGGTCTGTGTAGCTAACATTAGCGGTTGATCTGTGTAGCTAACATTAGCGGTTGGTCTGTGTAGCTAACATCAGCAGTTGGTCTGACCCATAAATGTTTCTTTAAATTCTTGGATGATGACAGTATTTTCACAGCTAAAGGCAGACCTGTCACTGTACTGTGATCCTGTTCCTCTTCTCTGATTTAAAGACAGAATAATGTTAAATTTCCACCTCATGAAACATTTTTTCACCAGAGGCCATGATGATGGACAGACTGTAAGATTAGCTGCTTTCACTGAGTCCAGGGTTGTGTTGTGAGACTCTGAAGTGTTGTAATATGTGCACACTGTGCATGGTAAGTTTATAGTTCTTTATTTTAAAATTGTGATCCTGCTAAATAATCCCCATTTTTACTAAATGTAACTGTAATGTAATCTGATTATATCTTTTTTCTATCCTGACTACATTACATGTAATCTGTTACTCCCCAAACCCGTATATTCATAATATTTAATAAAGCTTTAGCATGCTAAGATTGCTACTAAAATACCTATCCTGAAACAATACTATCAGGTTAAGGAGCAGTACTTTATTTTTGGGTGAAGCAAATAACTGAGTCGGAAACCTGGGAACTTTTTAGTTGACCAGCGTTAAATCAGATTAGAACCCATTTTCTGATTTCTGATTCTCTGATTTAAAACAATTGTGCTCACAGAACCTGTTAACTTTATTTTTTTCAAGCTGAATTCATTTGTGTGTTACCAATTGAAGGTGTTGTTAAAAGTTGGTCCAACAATTCTGTTTTTTCAGTGTGTGTCCAAGTGTCAACAGATTTAACAGGACTTACAGAATACAGGAAACTTGAAACACAATTCAACAAAAGAAGTCCCTCTTCATACAATTGCTGCTTGTCTGATCTCTCAGTGCTCGAAAACATCTCTGACTGTGTCTTACCACAGCAGTCTGCTGACTGTTCACAGAATCCAAACACATGAAAGAGCAGCATTTACAAACTGACGGAATATTGAAGACTCGCACCAAGTTTGACCTCCTCTAAACACAGTTTAATGTGTCATCTTCTTTCATGTTCTCCACCACCTCTGCCTCAACCTGAAGCACATATCATTATCTGTTCCACTTTCATCTTTACCTATCTACAGTTTTATGCTGTTTCCTTTTTGATATTGTACATTACAGTGCAGGAGTTAATGGCTGCTGTAATCCTCCCCGCACTCCCTCAACTGTCGCAACACTGACTCTGCTGTAACACAGAGGACAAAACACAAATCTTCTAGATTCTGACAGCTATTTTTAGTTTGTCTTAGCCTCAGCCCTGAGATCAACATCTGTGTTAGTTTCCATCAGGTTAACGTTTTTATGCCAAGTTTTATTTGACTAAAACTCATTTCAGTCTCATCTTAGTCAAAGAAAATCATAGTCCAGTTTCAGTCAGTACTACAAATTAGCATTTAAAATCAAGCTAATCCAATTGATTTTTGACTACAAGAATTTTGACTGAAACTGTAAATTAACCCAAAAATGACAGGTCTTATGATTAACAATGCAACTTTGTAGAAAGGGTTCTTGGTACTATGTTATTAACACTAAACGTGC